>BPUM01001214.1:0-56350 GCA_020521455.1 Prunus kanzakura | reverse complement strand
TTTTTCTTCTGGCGGCAGGTGGGCTTAGCTGATGAAATTGTCCCCTTTGTCTGAGTTCGAAAATTAAGCCCCAAAATGCTTCGAAAGGGCAGCAGGGCCTTAGGAAGTATTTTGGTTACCTTCACCAACCAAAACAACAGCAACTTACAGATAATTTCTTCATGCTTACAGATAAAATCTTGGGCTTGGCATGAGAGGCATGTGGCATGGAAGCAAAATCAACATGAGTTTAGCACTGAGGGAAAATTAAGTGTTTCTAGGGGAAAGATGGGGTATTAAGGTAGGAGAGGAAAGGGTTTTGCAGAGAGGTTTGGTTGAGATTGAGGGAAAGAGAGAAATGGGTGACTTGAGTATCACTTCCGGCAGCTCATCAGTGACTCTGAGCAGCCTGCCATAAGAGGAAAAAATGAGGGGAATAAGGGTGATAGACCAGCAAAGCACGAAAATTACTGAGCTTGCAGGTAGGAGAGGAAGCTTGCTCTCCCAAGTGTGTGTTGTGTTGGGTAGAGAGGGGTCCCATTTATAGCTGCTGGGATTTGCTCTTCTCCAAGAAACCCTAATGGTTTCCTCCCAATCTAGCTAAGCTTTTCTCCTTCTTTCTTCTCCTCCCTCTTGACTTACCTTATGGTGGCAACAATTAGCTCTGCCCAATCCCACCAAATCAGAGACTTTTGGGGGCTCAAGGCTTCCTCCCTTAGCTGCTTCAGAGGAGAGCCTCTATTTTCACCCATCTTCTTTCTCTTCTTTCTTCCTTTTTCCATGGCCAAATTTGATGAAGGAAAGAAAATGGGTTCGTATGCTGGTTCAAGGGATGGCATCCCTCCTTGCGTGCTAATATCCCTTGGTTCCTTGAAGGATTTTTGCTTGGAACTTGCTCCCCCATGTGCTGGAGCCTCCATCAGCTTTATTCAATAAACCTTCAGACCTCCCCTTTCGTGGCTTTTGTTCTCCCAGCCAGCTGGGGTAATTGTATGGGCCAAGATGGCTCATTAAGTAAGTGGGCTTTTTGGTTGAGTCAATAGGCTACTTTTTGACTGGGCTATTTTTGATTGGGCTATTTTCATTAAACGTTTGGGCTTTTGGTAAGGTTCATAGGCTGTTTTGACTGGGCTATTTCTTCCTCTTGTGCTCACCCACATGTTTGGGCCTAAGAAATGGGCTTGAGTCCTGAGGCTCCCAAGCGACTCGGGGCTTCCATTTCTCGGCCCATTAATGGGCCTCATGTTGATTTATTACCATCCATACCACAACCCACTCAAGCAAGCCCCGAGCATTTGAGTGGCTTGAGCCCACTTAAGCTTGTAGCGCGACGTGTTGCTTATTTGCTTGGCGTGGCATGTGTGCAAGCGCGTATGACGAACTTTCGCGTGCCCTAATCGGGCTTCTCCTCAGTAAGGTATTGCATTGGGCCGAGAATTTATTTGGGCCGAACCGTGGATTTTTTGGGCCTTAACAGATTTTTGTGAAGGGAGGGAACAAGAAGAACATCAGATAAATGAAAGCCAAAAGAGCCAGAGGAAAATTTGACATTACCAGAATGAGTAATGGGAAGGGAGGCACCGTTACCAATGAGAACCTGATCAGAAGTGGTGGAGACATTTGTGAGGGTGCGAGCGTCATTAGTCATGTGATTGGTGGCACCAAAGTCTAAGTACCAATTAGGATCAGAGGGTTGAGAGATGTGCATGCCAGCAAAAGAAGGCGAGAAGGCAGCATCACAGGTAGACATGGGGCACCGAGCGGCAATATGGCCAAATTGTTGGCAAGACCAACATTGAAGAGGACGCGAGGTTGGAGGAGGCCCCAAGACGCTAGAGCTGGGCTGGGAGGGACAGTATGGTCGGTGATGGGAGTGACTGGAGCCGAAAAAAGGAGCGCGAGTGGACCCACTAGAGGAGGAACCGAAGTGAGGAGACTAGGAGCTATGGCGGTGCCACGGGGGCCACGTGGATGGCTGGAACGGGGAGACTGGGGGTGAGCAGAGTAAAATGCTTGCGGCGTTGACTAAGGAGCCATAAGAGTGGTGAGAGATTGTTGGGCTTCAAAGGCGAGGAGACGAGCACGGAGATCAGCAAAGGTGGGTAGTGGGGGGAATCGGATGATAGCGGTGATGAGCATGGCATAGTCGGGGCCCAGGCCACGAATCACATAACTGACCAAATCATCAGAGGAAACTGGGGCACGAATGGCTGCTAGTTGATCAGATAAGCTCTTGGCAAGAGCAAGATATTCAGAAATTGTCTTAGTCCTTTTGGTGATGGAGAGAAGCTGAAACTTGAGATGGGTGGCATTAGCAAGAGATTGTTGAGAAAAGTTTTGACAAAGACAGTCCCAAACTGCCTGTGAAGTGGTGAGACCAACAACTTGAGCAAGGACCGGCTCAGTGAGAGTGGAACGAAGAATACTGATAAGAGATTGATCAGTTTGATACCAGGTAAGATAGTCGGGGTTAGGAACGGGGACCACGGGGTCTAGAGAATCATCAACAGCGTTGTCTTTGGTGGGGGTGAGAACAGCAGGGGGGGGCATGGGTGAGAACCATCGATGAATTGCCAAAATTTTTGGCCAATGAGATAAGGTTAGACTTGACTTTCCCAGAGAAGGTAATTGGTTTTCGAGAGTTTGGTGGAGATAAGAGTAGAGAAATGGGGGAAGGAGAGAACACCAGCCGAAGAGGAGGAGGAGGAGGAGGAGGCGGAGGAGGCCATTGAAGGGAAGGGAAGCAGAAATTTTTTTTTATAAAAATGGTGGCTCTAGATACCATGAAGAAACAGATTCTTTTCATATATCAAATAAGCATGGTTACATGGGTTTTATACAGTCTGTTAGTGGTGTAGGAGTTACAAACGTTTATAGCATAATTGTAACAGACAATTATGCAATTATAGGCATTAACAACTATAACGGAAAACTGCATTGATTGGCCTTTACTGTCAAGAACGTTGGGGCTGCCTAACAGTTTCTAATTAATTAACACTAAAATAATTGTGATGATAATCACATGGCTAAATGTTTTCCAATTTGGATGATTTTTGCAAGCATTATTCTTCAAGTGGACCAAAAAATAGACAATTCCTCTCATTAGACACCATTGCAGGGTGAGCTCAAACATTGTGTCCCATATTTGAATCCCTCTCCGTATATATGCACACATGAATACAAGCATAGACACACAGATACACGAATTTGATTGAGAATCTAAACCGAATATTGATATATACAATTGCATATACCACAAAAGTTCAACTAGACAATATGTTTCTAGTCCACAAAATTTAGTAATATGAGAATGCACCATTTAGTAATATGGACTGTGGAATAACAGAAGGTCTTTATTACCAGATAACAAACATTGCCTGCAACTGAAGAGTATGAATTATAAAGTTCCGAACGATATCATACTCCCTCTTCAAGAGGAAAGCTATGCCAGAAGGTATGAAATCACGAATAAAGACTTGATGACAATTTAACACATTGGAACTGGTAGGATCCTTTGCAGCAATGGTTCCAACAGGACTTCCGCAATAATAAACCATAGATTCACGTAGTAGATCCCACGCTTCATCCTCGAGCGAATCAACACTAATCTTGTGGAAGGCATCTCTAACTGTTCCATTTGTTCCATTAGGTGACAAGCCCTCCTTTTCCTGTTTCAACTGCTGAACATCTTGAAATTCCAAAGCTTTTAATATAATTATTTTCATGTATATTATGTTTATTCAATAATCTGTGAGTATTATTTGTATAATACGTGAAATTTTTGTGTCTTATTGAAAATTTTTGTAAAAAAATAAGTGTATTAAACATGAGAAATACATACGTAGATGTACAATACAAGTATTGTACGTTTGCTTTTAAAAAAAATGTGAATTTTACCAAGTCTTTAAGATGTGTACAGAACACGGATGTATTATTGAAAAATCATATCCCAGTATATATATATATATATTAAAGGCAATTAGAACATAAGAAAAACCCTGCCAAGCCATGCGGCTATACTCTTTATTTAAAAAAACAGAGTTGCCGCATAGCGCCTAGGGGTCACGTGTCAAAATAAGTAGAGCAGTACGGCTATACTATATATATGTACTGGGATCCTTTTTGTCTTAATTTTTTTTTAAAGAGAGGCGTCAGACTCATGTGTTCTATTTAGCAAGCGTGCTATTTAGCGAACCACTTTTCAAGCTCACTGTATTAGACGAGCGAGTGAGGCGTCTTTTTCACTATTGGACTATACAGTCTCATTTAAGTTAGTCTCGTCGCTTACCAAACAAGGGTTTCGAGTGCTATTTGACCCAGTCCAGTCTAGTGAGGCATACCAAACATGGCCTGAAGGTCTTTATAAGACTTTAAAAATAGAATAATTTGGATTGGGCAATGCAAGTGGCCCAACTGAGTGTCTTGTGGGTTTTGGCTTAATGCCTAATTAGTTGATCTAATGATTAATTAATATATATATTTAATTAATCAAAAGATGGGTCTTGGGCCTCTTGGGCTCAGTAATTTAAATTAGCTGAGTACACCCTACTACCAAACTACTTATTGAATTACTAATTTATCCTAATATAAAATGACCAAAAATGATATATTGAATTGTGAAACAAATATAATTTTAATAAGTACACCCTACTCACCATATTCAACCCTAATCAAACGTAGAGAAGTTTTCATACAACGAACAACCCAGCGAGTAGTGATGGAGGCACAACTGCATATTTGCAAAGTAAGGATGACTGGAATAAATAGTATTTAGTTTTTAAAATTTTTGAAATTAATAAAATTCTTAAAGAATAACTAATCACTAAGTAAACAACAATTAAAGTAATTAAAAAAGAGAAGTGCAGATTATGGTCTTTACATAGTATAGCCGCGCGGCTGTACGTTTAAAATATTCTTTTTTGTAGAGTGCTATACGCTTTAAAATAATTAATTAAATAAATATGGCCACCTAGGCGCTATGCTGGTCCTTAGGGTTTAGGTCAGATATCTTCTTCTTCCCAGTGTCGCCTTCTCCTTCCTCTCTGTCTCGATCTCTCTCTCTCTCTCTCTCTCCGTCTTTCTTCCTAACAAGCAGCGGATCCTGCGCGCTTCAACTGCCCTTCGACCACGCTTCAACGGCAAAACGCCCGCCCAGACCCGCCTAGGCCGCCTAGAGCCGCCTAGAGCCGCCAAGAGCAGCCTGGGCCGCCTAGGAGGCGCCCAGGCGCCACCGAACTCCCTGGCGCCTACCATCCTGGAAGGGTACCTCTTGGTGTACCGGAACTGACTTAAGTTGGTTCCAAATTGAACGATAATGAGCTTTTGGTTGGAGTGGAATTAGGATTACACTGTTTTCACATGTCATGTGGCAGGTCACTCGTTAATCAACCTTCCTAGTCTGATGATCTTGTACTGAAATACTAACTAACAGGTTGCATGCAACCTTAGGCCATTTCACTTGATGTTATTCCATCTCCTGCATTTAAACATGTTTTTTCTTATGCACTTTTTATCTGAAGTTGCTGAATCACTTGCTATATGGAACCAGACCTTATTTGCTATTATTTTGGGCCAGCTGCAGTAGGTGCCCCTTGAAAAGTCTATTAATGTCTCCATTTATATTAAAAATCCCCAATTAGAAGTGAATTTGATTGGAGGGTAGTGTCTGATACTGCTAGCAAATCATCAAAACCGAAACCAAGTAATATAAAAAGAGTTGAGGTAAATGATATTGAGAAATGCTAACATTGTCTTGGAAAAAGTTCCATGTGAAAATGCTTCATAATATTTTCCTTGATGTCATCTTTCCTAAGTAATTAAAAAAAAGAAGATAGAGTTTTCAAATAAGGATTTTGAATACCTGGGTCCATATTAATTCCAATCAGGATTGTTGACCTTTATTTTCCCGGACGAGTCTTTACTTTGCTCTGTTCTTCAAATCCTGACATAATGTGTTTTGGACTTGCTGTGTACAGGAGGAGGAGGATGATGCTGGTCTCTAACTGCCTTGTTGCTAATCAACTGGTTGTACAGTGCTGTAACACCCTGCAGGTAACTCATAATCAGATTTTTCTTGTGTATTTACTGATACAAGGACCAATTCCTGAATGCCTTTTCAGGCCAAGCAATTTATATTAAAAGTTCCATTCTTAATGCTCTCTCTCTCTCTCTCTCTCTCTCTCTCTCTCTCTCTCTCTCTCTCTCTCTCTCTCTCTCATGATGTATGCGGGCTTAGATTTCAATAGCATTCCTAACTTAAAAAGAATGATAAGTGAAAATGGTTGTAAGTTGTAATAATTTGATTCCATTGAGCACTCTCATCTAAATTAGGGAGAATATTTGATTAATCAGTTTTTCCTGGTTTAGGATGCGTGAATGGATTTGATCAATACAATTTATAATTAAATTGAGCTATTAAATTGACGGCATCAATGGCAATCGCCAAAATTAAGTACATGTAAAAAGACCACAAAGTTCTGTTTGCTGAAGGGGGAAAGCACTTTTGTGGATTTGCTTTTTAGTCTTGTCCTTTGCCTCTAGGCATTGCCACTAAACTCGTCTCTAACAAGGATGACATCATGGGTGGAAGCTTAGTCAAACTTTACCAGAGCATTGAAAATCTCAGTGACTCATACTACAACCTGCTACTAACAAGGACGAGGCCTTGCTGAAACCTATGACACTTTCTGCTGGAGCTAATGTCCTTCGGATTTTGACCACCGATGATCCAAAGGCCCGCCGAACAGTTCTGTTGTGCAACCAGTTGCTGGTATGTCTCAGACAACTCTAAGCTATTTGTCCACGCTGCAAAGGAACTATAGTCCCACAAGATGTATATTGCTTCACCAGCAGCAACTATAAGGCGACCCTTGAGATGACAAATAGAAATTGGAAATGTAGCTTAGTTGATGGAAATGTTATATTGGTAATAAAGACACATTTATTGACTCATCTGTAAACTATATTCCCTACATATCGGTAGTGACAGATTTGTACCTGTAGAGTTGGCTTTGTGGTCGACTGATGCAGGGTTCAAGGTGACCCTCCCACTTCATGATCCATTCACCATTCCATTTTTGAATTTTTTTGAAATTTAGGACTTCTTTCTAAGCCTATAAATGGGTTTTTTTTTTAAACGCTTAAGCATATGCTGCCCTTGTCCTCTGTCCTCAATATTGCGTGAATGGCTACCACCAACAGCGCTATTGCTAGTTTGAAGCTCCTGATTGACACAAAAAGCAACAAAGTTCTGTTTGCTGAAGCAAGCAAGGAAGTTGTGGATTTTCTCTTCACTCTTCTGTCCTTGCATTTTGCAACTGTGACTAGGCTCCTCCTCTCCAATGGTGGCATGGTTGGTTTCTTAGGCAAACTTTACGAGAGCCTCGAAAATCTCAGTGACACATACATGCAACACAATCTTAACAAAGACTCCCTGCTGAAACCCAAGACAACAATTTCTGGCGCTAACATCCTTCAATTGCCAGCCAACAATGACTCGAATGCGCCTAAACGGTTCTACCTCTGTGTAAATTGCAAGCGCCATATTTCTGATAGTCCTGTAACAACTTGTCCAACGTGCATTTCACTCAAAATATCCACCCAGGTGTTTTATGTTGCTCCTCCACCAGAACCTACTGGAGTGATGTGCGGCAATATTAAGGGAGGATACGTCAAGAGTGAAGTTATGTACATGATAATGGATGATTTGGAAGTGAAGCCTATGTCTACTGTATCAAGTATCACATTGCTTAAAACGTTGAACTTTAAGACGGTTGATGCTTTTGAAGGTGGTTGATCTTGACATTGAGGAGGTTTGATCCTTTTTGTAAAATTTGTTTTGTTTACAATACATAATGCTCTCTATCTGTGTCTATTGATTGATACTACATATTTTGTTTGTGCTTTTGCTTCTTAGGGGCTTGAAGTTGGTGAAGGCATCGTTGGAGTCAAAAACCGCTCTTACAAATGTTTTCCTTGGTAATAAAGTGCATAAAGGTTTCAGCTTTGGTCCTCTAAAGAAATTGAGCATTTGGAGGTTCATTTTAGTTTGTGGATTGACATTGACTGTATTGGCTTACATTGGATTATTTCAACTTTGGCCCTCTGATCTTATTGGTAACAAATATTATACCGCAAGATATGGAAAAAACGACCCAACAAGTCCCAGGAAACCAATCCGCTATCCCAATGATCCTTTTGCACTGTCGTTGATACAAAAATGAACAAGGAGAACCGATAGTGTGGTGGAAGTAAACTTGCTCATCTACACTGCTCCGCAAGGATAAATGTGTATGAAGCACTGATTCTCTAAGGCATTTGCACTGTTTTGTTTTTTGTTTTTCTGTTGATTTTATGTTTTGGGCTACATTTCTTCGTTTCTTTTCGGCATGATCAAATCTCAACCAGTTGGCAGGAGACCAATATCCTTCAATTGCCATTGCCGACCAACAATGACTAGAATCTTTATAAATTGTTCTACATTTGTGTGAGGTGCAGTAACCGTATTACTGAGAGCTATGGAATCCCTTGTCCACAGTGCAGATCATGTAACATTTCCACCCCGGTGTCTTATGTTTCTCCATCTGCTCCTACTGGAGCATCCTCCAGCAATATTAAGGCAGGCTATGTCAAGGGTGGTGTTATTTACATGATAATGGATAATTTGGAAGTGAAGCCAATGACCACCGATGTGAAGGGGATTGATGCACTTCAAGTTAAGGAGGTTTCATGTCCTATATATTTCTCTACCGCTTATCAATGGCTTGTTGATCTATTTAGAGAGCTAAATGTCTTATGTGTATATTTCTCTCTCTTGTAGGGTTTGAAGTTGGTGAAGGCATCATTGGAGTCAAATACCGCTCTAACGAATGTCTTCCTTGAAAAGAAACAGCACAAACTTTTCAACTTTGGTCCTCTAGCGACATTGAGCTTTTGGGGTTTCATTTTGGTTTGTGGATTGGGATTTCTATTCTATTACTTTGGATCATGTAAACTTTGGTCCATTGATTCTATTGGTTTCATTCATTATATCTCAAGAAAACTCATCCGCCATCGCAACAATCCTTCAGCTTTATCGTTGATCCAGAACAAATAAGGAGGCCAATTTTGTAATGAGGGAGGTTGAAGAAATCAAGCTCATCTATATATACTAATGCAAAACATTTGAAGAAACTGATGAATTATCGAAGCCTATCCTCCTGATTGACACAAAGGGCCATCTGAGTTCAGCCGTTTCTCTATGATTACATTTTAACTTTAAATTCATAACATATCAAATGCAGCTACTGCGTATATTTTAGAATTGAACTCAAACAATTTCGCCTGGTTTGTGTAGATTTATATTAAATGAGTACATATAGCCACGCGGCTAGACTCAGTGTTTTTTATAAATTGCTTTTGAAATTAATAGTGTAGCAGTGCCGTTATACTGTGTGAATATAATATATTAAAAGAATATAGTTTATTTTTTCCTAAATTAATAGTATAGCCGCCGGGCTATACGCCGTGTTTTTTTTTTAATTTTTATTCCAATTAATAGTACAGCCGAGAGGCTATACCTTTTAAATATAATATATTAAAAGTGGCTATACTCCATGTTTGCTTTTTTTAATTTTTGTCCTAAATTAATAGTATAGCCGGGCGGCTATACGTTTTAAATATATCATATTCAAACAGTACAGCCGCGCTGGTATACTTGGTTCATTGATCACTACAACAGCCTTATTGATGAATTAGTCGAGAAAGGGATCACACCCTATGTGACCTTATTGCACTTTGACCAACCACAAGGTTTGGAAGACAAGTACTTAGGCCCTTTGAACCGTTCTTTTGTGGATGATTTCAAAGCTTACACTGAAATTTGTTTTACAACATTCAGAGATAGGGTCAAAAATTGGATCACAATCAACGAGCAGTTGATCATTGCCAAATTTGGATATGACTATGGAATTGCTGTGCTAGGAAGGTGTTCTATTTCAGCAGGGTTTCCATGCATAGCACCGACAATTCAGCCACTAAGCCCTACATTGTGAGCCATAACCATCTCCTAGCCCATGCCACTGTTGTTGAGCTCTACAGAGAGAAGTTTCAAGAGAAACAAGGTGGACAAAGTGGAATTAGTCTTGTAGGACAGTATGTTGAGCCTTACTCAGAATCCGCAGAAGACAGAGCTTCTTCTACTGCAACGATCCTTTAGCTTCAACGCTGACCGAAAACAAAAACGGAGATCCTATTGGTCCCCAGGCTGAAGGAAACTCGATCATCTACATTATTTATCCACAAGGAGTGAAGAAACTGTTGGAGTTCATGAATAAAAATTAGGAAGACTCACTACTATACCCAATATTGGAGCCCAAATTATTAAAAAAAAACACTATATGAAACGGACTTTAAAAACACACTCAAAGCCCATTTACAACATAACAAAAAGGCTTTTAACTTTTTTTAAATTACAAAATTGCCATTGATTTTTTAAAATAAACCCAACCCCAAAACCTCATTAAAAAAAGCACAAAACACTCAATAGGGCATCAAAGTAATTTAATAATTAAAATTAAATTCAATAGGGCCAGCTGTCATTTTTTGAGTTTTTTTTTTGCTGCATTCCCAAACAGTCTGCTAAAACAATCTCACGCGCATTCCCAAACAGTCTGCTAAGTGGCTCCCTAAATTCCTCAAAGGGTGAGAGAAGAGAATAGAGATCAAGCTCTAGATGCATATGTTGATGAACACCAAGTTCCAATGTTGAGTTTCTTTAGCACAATGCCCTGTACTATGATACACAATGTTGAGTTTCACTGCAATAAAGGCAACGTACGTTTGAGTGCTTCAATTAACATCTATAATTAGGCAATACAAAAATAACATTGGCATACAATTATTATATAAGGAATATATAGTCGTACAGTTCCTTTGTCTTCCTCATCACTAGTTCAGTAAGGCAGCAACCTCCAACGTTTGTGTGAGCTTGAAGCTTCTAATAGACACAAAGAGCCAAACAAAATTTGTCAGACGCCGCTAGAGCCCTTTGTCCAAAGTGCGGAAGAACAATGTCCAAGCAGATGACTTATGTTGCTCCACCCGCAGTAATGTCTGCACGAGATACAATTTTGTCCAGCGAGGGAGAGTATGTGAAAGGTGTTACAATTTTGTCCACCCGCAGTAATGCTGTTACATGTAATACTCGTATTATACATGTACATACGCATTTTAAAATAATATATTTGTTTTCCATATACATCTTAAAATACGTGCTTACGTGTACGTATTGTACACATAAGCACGTATTTTAATGATTATTTAATATCAACGAACAAAAAACAAAGTCCACAAAATAATTTAAAACAATTATTTACTATTTACCAAGTAATTTACGAAATCAATAAAATATTTAAATATTCACTAAAGAAATAATAATAAAAACATAATGTCTCGCATCAGATGGTAGGGGGAGATCTGAGCCGTTGATATGGTATTTGCCAACTTTTTTGCCGTTGATCTTACCAAGGCTTAGAGTGGCCAACAGTAGGACACTTGGTTGGTGGAGTTTTTATTTAGTTTTTGGTTAATGGAGTTATGAACCAGTTATTTCTTGCTTTTTATGGGAGTTAAAAAATATCTACCTTTTAACAAGAAATATCCTGAGTTCGAGTCCTAACATTCGTGTAATATGTGTGAGTTTAGTATGTTATCACCCCTCTTAATAAGAAAGGTCCATATATATATATATATATATATATATATATATTGCCTACCTTTTAACTTCCATATCCATAACACATTGATAACACATGTGAGTGAGAAATTTTGCTCTCTATTGTAATTTAGGCTATCACTTGTATTTTGTTATATTTAAAAAGTCTACCTTTTTGCAATAGAAAAACAATACACAGCAATTTTTTTTTTAATTTCAAGTGAATATTTTATTAGTGAGAGTGCATAATGAATATTTTGAAGTGCAAATAATAAATTAAAAAAACAAAAAAAAAACCTAAATTCTTCGTTGAAAAAATTACATCAATGAATATAAGAACAGAATGAACGTTCTTGATGTAAATTGTTGACAAATTGCACACCACCCCTCTTTTGCATTCTATAATACTTCTACATAAAGCACTAGTAATTTTGAAATAAGGAGGAAAGCATCAGAAATTGATTGTCTTCTATCTTGATCTAAAACCAAGAATGAATACAAGCAGGTGAAGGAGATTGAACATGCAACAATTCCACCTCTCACATCACTATATACTCATCACTTAGATTCTAATGGCAGAATCAATCTTTCATACAATTCTAGTTTTGGTGCGGTTGCCCTTGCACATTAGGTATAAAGTTATAAACCATTGAAACAGGACCTGGGTTCTGCTCACAACTCGCCATCCCACAGTTCT
The DNA here is from genome assembly GCA_020521455.1 of Prunus kanzakura. Classification (NCBI taxonomy): domain Eukaryota; kingdom Viridiplantae; phylum Streptophyta; class Magnoliopsida; order Rosales; family Rosaceae; genus Prunus; species Prunus kanzakura. The sequence goes on along the minus strand of BPUM01001214.1, from coordinate 43,982 downwards.
TCAAGGGTCCTGTATGCACCCAAAGTCTCATGTACAAAACCAGTTCCTGGAACAAGCTTCTCCTGCATCATCAATTACAAAGAAAGTTAAATTCAACCGTCCAAAAGAAACTAAAGCCCTCTTGACAAGCACGCACCGAAACTAGAACAAAGAAAGAATGAAAAGAAGGTGGGAGAAAAGGAAAAGGCACTTGCCTGCTTAATTTCAGAGAATTTGGCAAACAAGTCGTCGGGTATAGACCAATAAAAAAGATCAAAGTTTTCCTGTATCCTTGCCTGATTCGTGCTTTTAGGCACTACACTGTGACCCATTTGTAACCCCCATCGAAGAGTCACTTGGGCAGGAGTCTTGCCCAGTTTTTCTGCCACCAAGTTCACAATACAATTCTTAAGGACCTTATTCCTTGCCAATGGACAATAGCCCTGGAATAAGATTATTCATCACAAAAATACATCACTAATTAGCCAATGCTGAGGTTCGGGAACCACAAAAATGAAAATCTAGCCTATTCAGTTCCCAAATTATTCACAGAAGTCATGTGTAACAATAAACGACTTTGTCTCCGCATACTCACAGATAACTGAACTCCCTTAGATTTACAGAAAGCGTGCAGCTTCGGTTGCTGCCAGTGAGGGTGCAATTCCACTTGATTAACAGCTGGAGGTATTCGTGCCACCTCTAACAGATCTCCAAGCTTCTTTGAAGAGAAGTTGCTGACTCCAATAGCCCTGGCCTTGCCAGAGTCAAAGAGTGCCTCCATTGCTTTCCATGTACTGGGTATATTAGGTTGGGTAAGGTTTTGAGGATCAGAGCCAACTGACCCCTTTTTCATGCTCACTGGCCAGTGGATCTACCAAGATTTTTATGACATTCAATAACAAATAAGCAATTGCAATATTACTTTATGCATACATCAGAACAAAATAAATGTGCTAGTGAGACTCCGAAAGTTTTTGTCTCTTCAAAAATTTGTTTTGATTAGTCAGTCCAAGGCATGTGATTAATTAATTTCATTTTACCTCCAATAAAGATTAAGCGCACTCAAACATACATTTCTAGGTGACATCTTCAAGGTACATTTACTAAAGGGTAAATCTTAAACTTGTGAACTTACAAGATAGAGATCCAGATAGTCGAGCTGCAAGTCTTCCAAAGTTTTATCAAATGCCTTTGGCACATCATCTGATTCATGATCAGTACACCTGCAGATAATTCTGATTTCAACTTAGCATTTGATGGTAAAGTTGGAATTTTGAGATGATAAATTGAAGACTACAAAACTTAAGCAGAGTTTCAAACAAACCAGAGTTTGGAGGTGATCCATAAGTCCTCACGCTTCACAGCCCCATCGCTAAACAGCTTCTTCATTGCAAAACCAATCTACATACATAAACCATAAACTGCTCTCACGTCTCAAAACAACAGTTTCCAGCATAAATTAGCGCATAAATTTCAAGAAGTAATTTTAATCGCAAACCCCAAAAAAGAATTACATATATGAATTCTTATCTTACCTCCTTCTCATTGCCATACATTTGAGCACAATCGATTTGGCGATATCCAACCTACACACAAAAACACAGACACAACGGGAACGACTCAAATTAAGCTCAGCATTTCATGAACCAGGCTTAAACTACCTACAAAAAAACTATTAAATAAGCATAATTATACATATAATCCTGATTAATAATTAAAATTGATGGATCAAAACGGAGAAAACAGTAACCTTAATGGCAGCGGAGAGGACGTCTCCGATGAGATGAGTATCGGCGCGATATGTGCCTAACCCAACGGAAGGCATCTTGGCGCCGGTGTTCAGCTCAAAAAACTGAATTGCGTTCGCCATTTTTCTCACTCTGCTCTGCTTGCTGCGATTTTGGAATTGCTACTTGTGCAAGCTGACCTGAGCTGCTTTTCAGTTGAGCACGAAAGGCGAAAGTGGGGATCGTTTGGCTTAAATTAATCGCGGGTGGAGATAGTTTCCAATCCGGGTTTTCTTTCTTAAGATAGCAATTCAGCTGCTTTTCTCAAACGCAGACACACTTTTTCTTTTCTTTCCTCAGCAAATTATTTTTATAGTGAAAGAAAGAAAATATAACTTCATATAGAGGAGGACGAAGAAGCACACGTGCTTTCCCTCTTGCTTTTTGTATTATTATTTTGGGTTAGTGAATAATAAGTACTTTGTTTTTTCAATGATGCTCCAAAAATTCTCCTTTCGAAATTTATAAGTTAGTTTCATTTTGCATTTAAAGGATGTCAAGTAGATTTTGGTCATCTTTGTTAGTTTGGGACATTTGTTCACTATTACGTGCGGATGTGTTTAAATGTTGCGTTTTTGACTTGTTAGTTTTGTTGCCTTTTTGAGTTTGGGTTTATTACGACATGTAGAGACGTATTGAACGTATTTTTGAAATTTATCAAATGAAATTTGCTATTTGAATAGATGTACACCACTTAACTCTGGTCTAGTAAGTGCATCAAAGCAACAGGCAGATTAAGCGGACGGACAGAGAAAAATCTCCATCAAGATTCATAATTTCATGACAGTGAGTCCAATACGCTGAGGCAGCACAGGATTTTATATGTCATTAAAGCTGAATGTATCTTTAAAAGTTTTAAAAAAAAAAAAAACAACGGTCAACAGAAGTGCCACAACTTCTGAATCCACCATTCTTCATGAAGCTAATGAAAATCAAGCTACAACCAAACATACAAGCTAAATAAAGGCATATAGAAAAGCCAAATGTTTCTAACATCAGCTCATCCAGGTTATGCTCACAATTCGCCGTCCCAAAGTTCCTCGATGGTCTTGTAACCTTCGGAAGTCTCGTGGACGAATCCGGTACCTTTAAGCAGCCTCTCCTGCAAAGAAAAACAGAATTCTTTAGCAAAGTCAAATCACCACAAGACAACAGATGAAGGGAATTCAGGAACAGAAAAACATATCTAACAAAGAAGAAATAAGAAGAAAAAAGAGTTACTTGCCTGCTTTGCTTCAGCAAACTTTGCAAGCAAATCTTCAGGTATAGACCAATCAAAAACATCAAAGTTCTCCTTGATTCTTGCCTCCTTTGTGCTCTTAGGCAGTACACAGTGACCCGACTGGAGCCCCCACCGGATAGCCACTTGTGCTGGAGTCTTGCCCAGCTTCTCTGCCACCGATGTAAGAATCGGATTCTTAAGCACATCACCCTTAATGCTGCTTGTGCCTGGGGATCCCAATGGTGAATACCCCTGAAACAAGAAACACATTCCAATATTATACCAGTAATCTGAAGTTGGTGCTTTTGGTAAATCAGAAGAAGAATATTTAATTTCATATAAGCATACTCACAGTTAAGTGAACTCCCTTGGATTTGCAGAATTCTTTTAGCTTTGGCTGCTGCCATTGAGGGTGTAATTCCACTTGATTAACAGCCGGAGGTACTCGTGCCACTGTTAATAGGTCTCCAAGCTTCTTTGTAGAAAAATTGCTAACCCCTATGGCCCTGGCCTTGCGAGAATCATAAAGTGCCTCCATTGCTTTCCAAGTACTGGCTATGTCAGGTTGGGCAAGGTTTTCAGGCTTAAAGCCAGTTGAACCCTTCTTCATCTTGACAGGCCAATGGATCTACACAAAATTTACAAACATTCAGCGGCAAATAAACAATAATTTGTATAACTTCATAAAGCTAGTGAGACTTGCTTGCAAGGTTACCGTTTCATATTTCCAGATATAAACAAAGTCCAAAGTACAAAGTCACATTATGAAAACTAAAGCATAAATCTGAAAAAGTGACTTCATTATTTTTTTTTTGGACATATCATTACAGTTTTGCTTAAGAATATGTTATTTTCTCATAAAGTTTGACATGTTAAGTTGTCAAAATAAACAATTAATCGGTTGAATTCTTATTTGAATGCGTGGTCTAAATTCGTAGCAACAACAGATTACCCTTTTTATGCGTCTCTAGATATTAACAAACAAACAGTAATTGAGTGTGGTTTGGTTTACGTACTAGATAGAGATCGAGATAGTCGAGTTGTAAGTCTTGCAGGGTACTATCTAGTGCTTTTGGCACATCTTCTGGTTCATGATTATTACACCTGCACAGTGCACATAAGGGTAATTTCAAATTCAACCTTTTCAAATTTTCAATTAGATATAGAAAAGAATCAAGAGAGTTATACTGAAAACAAACCAGAGTTTTGAAGTGATCCATAGGTCCTCACGCTTCACCACACCATCATCATAAAGCTTCTTCAGAGCAAACCCAATCTATAAAATCCAGTAAATCGGTCACTGTTACATTGTGACACATAAATCATAAAATTTGATATAATTCACAAATTAAAAAAATAATCTAAAACAAATAAATTAAGCAGAGAAATGGCCAAAAAATCTATGAATAAGAGTTGAATTTGAAATTAAATACCTCCTTTTCGTTGCCATAAGCTTGAGCACAATCAATATGCCGGTACCCGACCTGCATTTCGCACAGATGAACAGTTGAACGACTTATCAAAATCAAACTTGACATTTTTGTAATTGCATTTCCAATTAAAATAAGAAACAAGAGAGACCTTAATGGCGGTGGTGACGGCGGCGGCAACGACGCCGGGCTCAGCCTGCCACGTGCCCAAACCGAGGGACGGGATCTTGGCCCCAGTGTTCAACTCAAAGCACCGAATCGCTTTCGCCATTTTTGTTTTTTGAAAAATTCACACTCTGCTGCGACTTGCGTGTGTAAACTGTCGAGCAAGTTAATTGGGTCAGTTATTATAAAGCGAGACCAAAACGTATTGGGAAATGGAAAGCCGAAGGATCACGTCATTACACGTTGCATAAGAAGAAAAAGAAAGCCCATTAAAAGAATGACTTTGGAGTTGCTAAAAAGGGCAAAAGTGGAAGAGAATTTTTGATATGGGGCCGGCCATGAACGAGGTTGTCATGGAGTAGGCAATTGGGCTGTATTGTATTTGTAGTTGGTGTGAACTGTTGGATCGTAGTGCTCGACAATGAACAAAGATCCAATGGAAACCCCGATTCTGTGTGTTTTCAGTTTCGTTGTCATTGTCGTGGTGTCTGCAATTATTTTGATCAAAATTCGTTGCCAATTTTGTTTCTCTCTTTGTTTTAGATCAGTCTAAGTCTTCCCTTTGAATTGTATTTTTTATTAGGTACTAATCCTTTGATGAAGTGCGTGGTGAGTGAGCAGAATTTCTATGGTATTATATATGATTAGGGTCACCGGCATAGACCTCGATAATTTTTTGTGGGTAATTTAAACTGCATAGAACTCTTGTTTTTGGCTAACTTTATGCCAATCATTGATAGCTAAAGTTTGTAAACTCTTGAAGAAATAGTTTGTACATATGCTTCAAAGGCTACTTGTGATGGATTCTTTGGTATTTTGGAGCATGTGGTTTGTATCAGAATGACTTAATGAAATTTCTGAAAATGGAATATATATTAATATGTTTGAAAGTGTATGAGAATTGAAATAGTCCATTAAATGCAAATTAAACAACCCAAAAATAAGGACATGAACTCACGAATATCATTACAAAATACAAAGAAAGACATGATGGTAACTCATTAAAAAGTATTGTTTGAAATATGAAGCAATTACCAAGAACTCTCCAACTCAACATGCAATTCTCTACAATAAATAATGTGTGCAGTAACAGAATTTAGTAGCACTCGAGAGAACGAGGTAGACCAAAGAAAAACATTCCCACACAAAAAGAAGAAAAAATTGAACTCTCAAATTGATTTACGTTGAAATTTCTCTCTACAATATCTGCTTTGGAGATGTCGAAATTAGCAAATTAATATCTATAAGTATAAACTAATGCATGACATTTTTTTTTTTAATAAATAGTATTGCCGTGCGACTATATTCCTATTATATATAACATACTTAAATAGTATAGCCGCGTGACTATACTACATTTTTTATTATAATAAAAAATAGTATAGCAACGCGGCTATACGGTTTTTGATACGTGGCGAAGTGGGCGCTAGGAGCTAGGCGGGTCCTCTTTTTTTTATTTATAAATAGTATAGCCGTGTGGATATACTTGGGGTTTTTTTTATTATATAAAAAGCGTATAGCTGCGCGGCTATACTGCGGTTTTTATTATAAAAATATAGTATCGCCGCACGGCTATATAAATTTTGACACGTGGCAAAATGGGCGCTTGGCACCAGGATGTTCCTTTAAAAAAATAAAAAATAAATAGCATAGCTGTGTGGATATAACCGGATTTGTTTAATAATAAAAATAGTAATTGATTATTTTATACAAAATTAGTTTGAACAAATCCAAGTCTTGAAACAAAAACACTAGCAATACAAAATTAGTTTGAGGAATTTTATACAAAATTACTTTATATATATTTTAAACCTCTCACGATGAAATTTCGTCGGCACAATTCTATTGCGTCTAAATTTGCCGGATTAGATCTCTTCCGATGATATTGAGTCGACACAGGTCCATTTCGTCGGGACAACTCTAACCCAGCAAATATTTGCCGGCATAGTTTTTTTCCAACAAAATTTCTTCGGCAGAGGATTTTTGGCTTGTTTTTATATTTTAAAAATATAAAACTAGTATAGAATATTTCAACAGTATGACTGCGCGGCTATACTCGGGGTTTTTAATAAAAAAGTATAGCTGCACAACTATATTCTTTTGACACGTGGAAAATTGGCACGCCAGGCGGGTCCTTTTTTTATTTATTTTTTTGGGTATTCCGGGTACACCACGTGGCTAGTATACGATCCAATAGACGGATGAGATATGGAATATTTCCAATGCAGCCCACCATATGTCATAAAAAGAAATAGAGTAAGTTAGACAATAATTTCACATGTTCTATGTTTATTGGATGGTATACCAGTCACGTTGTTTACCCGGAACATATAAAAATTTCTGGTGGAATAGACTCACCCGTTTGGAAGAGTCAAAAGGTGCGGCTGCTTTCTTCAAAGTTAGTGGGTTTGGTGGTGCTTGTCTGCATTCATTGGTGATTGAATAATACTTTCTAGGAGAAGTTTCTCACAATACCTAGTGCTGACATGTGCCATTGTGGTGGCTTGCAGCTTTCTTGCACAAGAATATAGACAGCTCTATACAAAATAAGTACATTTATAAGCTAACACTTTCTCCATTTTTTGTTTTCATGATTCTGTTGTCAACAGGTTTCACTCATTTGGCAGTGGGACAAAGATTTTGAGTACAATATAATGATTTTTTTTCATAATTAATTATACTTTTCACATGGAGACCTCACATACAAACTGTTTTGCACTTCACATTGCTTTTATATGGGAAAATAAAACTATACAAAGAGGTAACATTCAAAGCTGCATATGCATGCGTTGTGTTTGAATCCCAGTTTGCCAAAGTATCCTACTTCGCTTGGAGTCAGCGACCACCGGAGAGGAGCGTCGGCTCTGGAACATATAATGACTGTGCGAACCCACTGCCATTTGCAAAATCATCAAAACCTTCACTGTGAGAAAACGCTAAGCCGGTGGCAGAAGCACCAAGAAGTGACAACTCTGGCAAAAGAGTATGATCACCCTCCAAATACTGCACAACTTGGCGCATCCTTGGCCTAGCTGTAGGCTCTGTATGGGAGCACAACAGCCCAAGCTTCAACACCAACTCCACCTCCTCCGCCATAATTTCTGTGCCCAAGTTTTGATCTGTTGCCTCAAGAATATTACCTCTATTCCAACAAGAAAAAACCCAATCGACCAAAATTGAAACGTCTGAACCCTGTGCCTCTATTGGCCTTCTTCCACAAGCAACTTCAAGCAGAAATACCCCAAAAGCAAACACATCAGTGCTCGTTGTGGCCCGGCCTGATCTTGTATGCTCAGGAGCTAGATACCCAAGTGTTCCTGCTATATGAGTAGTTTGAGGTACTGCGCCGTGGTCATAAAGTCTTGCAAGCCCAAAATCCCCCAGTCTTCCATTCCATTCCCCATCTAGTAATACATTACTGGCCTTCACATCTCTGTGAACCACAACTTGATCCCATTCTTCATGCAGATAAAGCAATCCTGAAGCTACACCTTTGATCACTCCGAACCTCTGGCTCCAATCGAGAGTAATAGCCGGTTGGCCATATAGATACTTGTCCAGGCTTCCGTTAGGCATGTAGTCATAGACCAATAGTAGCTCCCCCTTTCTTCTGCAGTAGCCCAAGAGTGGTACTAAATTTCTGTGACGAAGCCGGCCGTTGCTAACAATTTCTGCAACAAACTCCTTCATCCCCTGTCTTGATTCATGTGAGATCCTCTTCACGGCAATTTCGATTTTTGAGGTGGGTAATATACCTCTGTAAACCTTACCGAATCCACCCTTTCCCAAAAGCTCATTTTCCCTAAACCCTTTTGTGGCCATATACAACTCTTTGTATTTAAACCTTTGAGGCCCATACTCAAGCTCCCAGTCGTCAAGGAGTTCTGCAAACTTCTTTCTTTTTCTTATGGCATAGTTTACACCACTAAGACATACTACAAAAACAATACTCACAAATATCACAGGCACGCCAACAGTCAAGAGTTTAGATATTTTTCTAGGAGATCTCTTTCTAGCCACTATTGGAGGCAGGATGGGAAGTTGTGAGAGAACAAGTTCTTGAGCCTTGCCATTCGTCTTAAAGCTCCAGCCCAAAACATAATGAGATGTGAAGACTGAGCCAGTGGACGAGGAGAAGCCCACATACATGGCTTTGTTAAGGATCAGGGAAAGGTCTCGCGTATAAGACAAAAGTGGAATATAGGGTTTACCTTCACTAATTGGAGCCAAACTGACATTGATTTGCTTCTCGGTACCATCATAGTCCACCCAAACTTGCATTGCCTGACCGCTGATAAGCAAACTGTAATTTGAAGCAAAATATCCTGCTGGAGAAGATTTCTCCGAGATCAAACCATTAATATCGATCCCAACATGGTCATCATTGGGGTCATTAAACTCTTTGCTCTGGATGGTGTCGAGCTCTACAGCAAAAACATGATTATTGGCATTGCCGTTGTTGGCCTCATTGAAAAGGCCAAGGTACTGACTTGGAAGAGCTCTGGGAAGGCCTCTTGTTGGAGCAACAACGAAAGCCATGCCGTGGCCACCCAGGTCTATATATTCTGATCTAATAGCGCAGACAAAAGTGGTAGAGAAGGAGAAAACTGTGCCATTAGATGAGTTCTTGAAGGTTACTGGGTGGGAATAGAAGGCATGACCCTGATTCTGTTTAGTGTCGTTTGTAAGCCTCAAAAGACCCTTGGGTGTGACTCCTGCTATGCCGTCTAGGCTAAGGTTATCAGAGCGGAAACCATTGTAGGTGAAACTCAGATCTTCAGCTGCTGCTAAGCTTACCAGTATGAATATTACAAGCCTGAATAACATGGCTATTCTTGATTCTCTGCCAAGGCCTTTGCAAACTTTAACATATCCTTCATTGCAAGTCTTTGCAGATGCGAAAGAAAAAGATAAGTCAACGAAGCAGACATTATCACTAAGTAACAATAAAAAAAAGAGAGGAATTTGGAATCATACAACCTGGACCATCATTGTCACTAATTAACAAATCGTTCTTATGTAGAATTTATGGCCGCTGCCCGCCAACCAGGGCCGGCCTTGGGCCTGGGCGCGGAGGGCGATGGCCATGGGCCTCTGATTTTTGGAGCCCCAAATTTTTTTTAAAATATTACAGGAGCCCATATTAAAATTAAAAAAAAAAAAAAAAACATATTCCTATTTCCAGCTTCCAAAGCGATCTTTCCTATTTCCAACACGCTACCTCTTTTCTCATAGAAAACTTTTCAGCATCCAAAAGATCTTCATTTTCCCAATTAACGTCTTCTCCTCTCTCTTTTCTCATTAAAAACTTTAGACTTTTCAGCATCCAAAAGATCTTTCCCTTTCCTAACGTCTTCTCATCTCTCTTTTCTCATAAAAAACTTTTCAGCATCCAAAAGCTCTCTTCAATATATTATTTCCAGTTTTTCTCTCATCCCTCTTTTATCTTTATCTTTGAATTGATCTATCCATCCAAAGAAAGATTTGTAGATTTCTTTCTTCTACACTACACGATTTCTGTACAGAAGAAAGACTCTGAAAGATTATCTGAGTGAGGATGAGGTTCGTCCATAATAACCCTATATTTGAATTCTTTCCATTATCTTTCCTTCTTCATCTTGACAGGCCAATGGATCTACAAAAAATTTACAAACATTCAGCGGCAAATAAACAATGATTTGTATAACTTCATAAAGCTAGTGAGACTTGCTTGCAAGGTTGCCGTTTCATATTTCCAGATATAAACAAAGTCCAGAGAACAAAGTCACATTATGAAAACTAAAGCATAAATCTGAAAAAGTGACTTCATTAATTGTTTTTTGGACATATCATTTTTGCTTAAGAATATGTTATTTTCTCATAAAGTTTGACATGTTAAGTTGTCAAAATAAACAATTAATCGGTTGAATTCTTATTTGAATGCGTGGTCTAAATTCGTAGCAACAACAGATTACCCTTTTTATGTGTCTCTAGATATTAACAAACAAACAGTAATTGAGTGTGGTTTGGTTTACGTACGAGATAGAGATCGAGATAGTCGAGTTGTAAGTCTTGCAGGGTACTATCTAGTGCTTTTGGCACATCTTCTGGTTCATGATTATTACACCTGCACAGTGCACATAAGGGTAATTTCAAATTCAACCTTTTCAAATTTTCAATTAGATATAGAAAAGAATCAAGAGAGGTATACTGAAAACAAACCAGAGTTTTGAAGTGATCCATAGGTCCTCACGCTTCACCACACCATCATCATAAAGCTTCTTCAGAGCAAACCCAATCTATAAAATCCAGCAAATCGGTCACTGTTACATTGTAACACAAAAATCATAAAATTTGATATAATTTACAAATTAAAAAAATAATCTAAAACAAATAAATTAAGCAGAGAAATGGCAAAAAAATCAATGAATAAGAGTTGAATTTGAAATTAAATACCTCCTTTTCGTTGCCATAAGCTTGAGCACAATCAATATGCCGGTACCCGACCTGCATTTCGCACAGATGAACAGTTGAACGACTTATCAAAATCAAACCTGACATTTTTGTAATTGCATTTCCAATTAAAATAAGAAACAAGAGAGACCTTAATGGCGGTGGTGACGGCCGCGGCAACGACGCCGGGCTCAGCCTGCCACGTGCCCAAACCGAGGGACGGGATCTTGGCCCCAGTGTTCAACTCAAAGCACCGAATCGCTTTCGCCATTTTTGTTTTTTGAAAAATCCACTCTGCTGCGACTTGCGTGTGTAAACTGTCGAGCAAGTTAATTGGGTCAGTTATTATAAAGCGAGACCAAAACGTATTGGAAAATGGAAAGCCGAAGGATCACGTCATTACACGTTGCATAAGAAGAAAAAGATTGACTTTGGAGTTGCTAAAAAGGGCAAAAGTGGAAGAGAATTTTTGATATGGGGCCGGCCATGAACGAGGTTGACATGGAGTAGGCAATTGGGCTGTTTTGTATTTGTAGTTGGTGTGAACTGTTGGATCGTAGTGCTCGACAATGAACAAAGATCCAATGGAAACCCCGATTCTGTGTGTTTTCAGTTTCGTTGTCATTGTCGTGTGTCTGCAATTATTTTGATCAAAATTCGTTGCCAATTTTGTTTCTCTCTTTGTTTTAGATCAAACGTCACTGTCTAAGTCTCCCCTTTGAATTGTTTTTATTAGGTACTAATCCTTTGATGAAGTGCGTGGTGAGTGAGCAGAATATCTATGGTATTATGTATGATTAGGGTCACCGGCATAGACCTCGAGAATTTTTTGTGGGTAATTTAAACTGCATAGAACTTTTGTTTTTGGCCAACTTTATGCCAATCATTGATAGCTAAAGTTTGTAAACTCTGGAAGAAATAGTTTGTACTATTGCTTCAGAGGCTACCTGTGATGAATTCTTTTGTATTTTGGAGCATGTGGTTTCTATGAGAATGACTTGATGAAATTTCTGAAAATGGAATATATATTAATATGTTTGAAAGTGTATGAGAATTGAAATAGTCCATTAAATGCAAATGAAACAACCCAAAAAAAAACATGAACTCACGGATATCATTACAAAATACAGAGAAAGACATGATGGTAACGCATTAAAAAGTATTGTTTGAAATATGAAGCAATTACAAAGAACACTCTAAGGCCCAGTTTGGGATTGCTGTCACTTTTAAAAAAAGTTGCTTCTGCTGTGCTTTGAAAATAATTAGCTGTAAAGTAAAGCAGCTCCATGTTTGGTAAACAATATTTTTAAAGTGTTGTTAGTACAAAAAACAGTGTAAAAAACGTTTGGTAAATTTTAATATAAAATTGTTGTAACTGTGAATAATGACTAAAATAGACATGATGTTAAAAGTGTTATATACTAATCATGTGGTGGTAGTTGTAGTGAAGGAGTGGAGGTGGTGGTGGTGATGAAGGTGGAGTTGGTGGTGGATTTGGAGGTTTTGGAGGAGGTGGTGGTGATGTTGGTTGTGGAGGTTTTGGGGGAGGTGGTGGTTGTGGTGGTGGTGGTGATGGTTGTGGAGGTAGTGAATGTAGTGGTGTAATTGGTGGAGTTGGATGTGGAAGTGGAGGTGGTGTCATTTTTTAAAATGAATGATAGTGTTTTTGGAATTAAAAAAATTCATTAAATGTTCATCTCTGCTTCTTTTGAAAGCAGCTTTGAAAAGCAACCCAGAGCATGCTTTTAAAAGCTGCTGTCAAAAGGCCATTACTTTTAAAATAAGCAGGATATTTTCTTTTTACCATACCAAACACCTTAAACTGCTTAACTTTAAAGTAAAGCAGGTTTTTGGCAAAAAAAAGCAATCTCAAATGGGGCCTAACTCAGCATGCAATTCTCTACAATAAATAATGTGTGCAGTAACAGAATTTAGTAGCACTTGAGAGAACATGGTAGACCAAAGGAAAATATTTCCACACAAAAAGAAGAAGAAAAAATTGAACTCTCAAATTGATTTACGGTGAAATTTCTCTCTCTTCAATATCTGCTTTGGAGATGTCGAAATTAGCAAATTAATATCTATAAAGTATTAACTAATGCAACTAGAAGGGATATTTTTTTCAATAAATAGTATAGCCGCGCGGCCATACTCCTATTAAATATAACATAAAGAGTATAGCCGTGTGACTATACTACGTTTTTTATTATTAAAAAAATAGTATAGCAACGCAGCTATACAGTTTTTGACATGTGGAGAAGCGGGTGCTAGGAGCCAGGTAGGTCCTTTTTTTTTTTTTAATAAATAGTATAGCCAAGCGGCTATACTCGGGGTTTTTAAAAAAGAAAAAACAAGTATGGCCACACGGCTATAATACGGCTTTTATTATAAAAGGAAAATTTGCATAAATACCACCTAAACTTTTGGGCATGTGCTCTAATACCACCTTAACTTTGAATTTTTATTTTTAACCACCTGAACTTTGTAAAGTGTTGCAATCCACCACCTACATATAACTTTGTTAAAATTTCTGTTAAGTTTAATGGCATTTCCGTCAACTTACTATAACTAAAAATAATTATAAAAAACAGAATTTGAAAATTAAAAAAAATTAACCTAATTGCACCACACCTTCCCTAGCCCTACCCTTTTCCAAAGCCAATTCTCCCCCTCACCCTCATGGGAAATTAAAGATTCAAAACTCATTTTTATCTTTTCATACAAAACTTTAGGAAAACAAAATAAAATTCAGAAACTCATCCATCATTTGGACCACCTGTGATATATATACCATTTATATTATATTTAATTTTAAGTTTTAATTCTAATTTAGGTGCACAGGCATAGCCATAGAATGCTCATTCATGGCTAGGTCGATGAGTGTAATTAGGTTAACTTATTTTTTTTTTGGAAGATGCTGTGTAATCAGGTTAACTTTTTTATTTTTAATTATTTTTAGTTACAATGAATTGACAAAAATGCCTTTAAATTTAACGGAAGCTTTAACAGAGTTAGACATAATTGGTGGATTACAACACTCTACAAAATTCATATAGTTAAAATTAAAAATTAAAAGTTTAGGTGGTCTTAGCGCACAAACCTAAAAGTTTAGGTGGCATTTATGCAAATTTCCCATTATAAAAATATAGTATTGCCACGAGGCTATATTAATTTTGACACGTGGCAAAATGGGTGCTTGGCACCAGACTGTTCCTTTTTTTAAATGAAAAAAAAATAGCATAGCCATGCGGCTATAATCGGATTTTTTTAATAATACAAATAATAATTAATTATTTTATACGAAATTAGTTTGAGCAAATTCAAGTCTCGAAACAAAAACACTAGCAATACAAAATTAGTTTGAGCAAATTTTAGACAAAGTTACTTTATATTTATTTTATTTTTAAACCTCTCCCGACGAAATATCATCGGCACAGCCCTATCCCGGAAAAATTTGCCGGATTAGATCTCTTTCGACAACATTGCGTTGACACAGGTCCATTTCATCAGGACAACTCTAACCCGGTAAATATTTGCCGTCATAGACTTTTTCCTATGAAATTTCATCATCGAGAGGATTTCTTGCTTGTTTTTATATGTTAAAAATATAGAACGAGTATAGAATATTTTAACAGTAGAGCTGGGCCGCCGCCAGCCCCAAGCGGGTCCTCTTTTTTTAAAAAATAAAAATTGTATAGCCACGCGGCTATACCACGGTTTTTATTATTTTAAAAAAAAGGCTTTTTATCACCAATGGTCCTTGAGATTTGTGAAATTATCGTCTTTCATCCTTAACCTGTTTTTGTGACACTAATGGTCCTTAAGGTTACCCTGTGCACATCAAAATGGTCCTTCCGTTAGCTTCCGTCAAATTTTTTGTTAAAATGTTGACGTGGCACATGTATGAAACCACACATCCAATAGAATAGAGCCATGTGACTTTAAATAAAAGGTATAATATTATATTAAAAAGAAAATTAAACTTCTTTGGAAAATAAATATTAACACTTTGAAAAAAAAAAAACAAAAAACAAATGACCTGCCAGTTCTACCACCAGCCACCTCCCATGATCCCACCCAGCCAACCCCCATCCTACCTTCCTCCGACTGACTGCCCGCCAATCCAGCGCAAACCCACTACCACCGCCGCTCTCCTCTCCAACACAACCAAACTCCACCTCGCCCAGATTACCGCGAGTTGAGTCGCTCGAGTTGATGCTTTCATTTTCAACTTACCCAACTTCAGCAGAGATGAAAATTGGGCAGCAAATATTACCAAAAAGAAAGACAAGAAAAAAGGGCAGCAACATCACCTTTCAAGATGCCAAGATGGACAATTCAAAATGCAAATTTCAAAACAAATGTCCAGTATTATCAAACCAATTAGCTAGAATTTGAAATTTTATTCAAATTAAAAGGCTCGAATTCAAATTTCATATACATATCAAGACACCCATGGATCTGGTGAAGAGGAGATCCAGTGTTGGGATGTGTCGGATAGGGGAGGGAGAGAGAGAGAGAGAGAGAGAGAGAGAGAGGGGCTGGGGCTGTGCTTTTTCGAGGGAAGAGAGAGATGAGCGGGGTTTGAGACAGAGAGAACACCCAACCCAGATGTAAGACAGAGAGAAAGAGAGGGGTGCCTGAAAGGAGGTGCTGCAGGGATGGGTGTGGGGTGTTCGGGCTCAGAGGATAGGGGTGGCGCTGGTTGTTCGTTCGTGTTAATTTTTTTTCATCTCTCTCTCTCTCTCTCTCTCTAATCTGTGCGATTTGGGGAGTTCAACTATTCTTTCCTTCTTTTAATATTATTTTATTAAATTTTGTTTTATGTTTTAGTTTTTAAATACTTTAATATATTTTATTAATATATTATTGGATGTGTGGCCCCATATATATGCCACATCAGCATTTTAACAGAAAGATTTACAGAAGCTAACGGCATGGACCATTTTGATGTGCATAGTGTAACCTTAAGTACCATAATAGTGCGTTTGGATGAGGAAATTTAAAAGTAAGAAGGATTTCATAAATGATGGAAATTAATATTCTAGAATTTGTAAAGTTTCTTGTTTGGGTGAAGGATTTAAAACACGGAATTTAACCTTTATTTGTAAAGTTGTCTTTTTTAAAAACTTAATTTCTCTTGAGATTTTAGAAATGACAACTTTTAGATAAAATTTAAAGTTGGGATTTAAGATCTCCAAATTCTATGTTTTTTTCCCATGCGGAATTTCTAAATTTCTATGTTTTTATTTATCCAAACACGGGAATTGGTTAATGTCAATTTAGAAATTCTAAGTTTTGTCAAAATCCCAAGTTTATTTCCCTCACTCAAACGCACCGTAAGTGTCACAAAAAAAGGTTAAGGACGAAAGACGATAATTTACCAAATCTCAGGAACCATTCGTGATAAAAAGCCTTTAAAAAATAGTATTGCCTAACCGCTGAGAGGCAGACTTTTATTTGAAGCAAAATATCTTGCTGGAGAAGATTTCTCCGAGATCAAACCATTAATATTGATCCCAACATGGTCATCATTGATGTCATTAAACTCTTTGCTCTGGATGGTGTCGAGCTCTACAACAAAAACATGATTGTTGGCATTGCCGTTGTTGGTCTCACTGAAAAGGCCAAGGTACTGGCTTGGAAGAGCTCCGGGAAGGCCTCTTGTTGGAGCAACAACGAAAGCCACGCCGTGGCCACCCAGGTCTATATATTCTGATCTAATAGCTCAGACAAAAGTTATAGAGAAGGAGAAAACTGTGCCATTAGATGAGTTCTTGAAGGTTACAGGGTGGGGATAGAAGGCATGACCCTGGTTCTGTTTAATGTCGTTTGTAAGCCTCAAAATACCATTGGGTGTGACTCCTGCTATGCCATCTAGGCAAAGGTTATGAGAGCGGAAACCATTGGAGGTGAAACTGAATCTTCTGCTGCTGCTAAGCTTACCAGTATGAATATTACAAGCTTGGAAAACATGGCTACTCCTGATTCTCAGCCAAGACCTTTCTGAACTTTTAACATATCCTTCATGGGGCGCAAAAGTCAAGCCCCTGGAAGAGTGCCCAAGAAATGAGAGCTCTGGCAAAGCAATGTCACCTTCCAAATACTGCACAACTTGGCTTATGCATGCTTGGCCTAGCTGAAGGCTCTGAATGAGAGCACAACAGCCCAAGCTTCAACACCTATTCAACTTGGCGCATTCTTGATTCTTCATTGCAAGTTTTTGTATATATATGCATCAATTCAACAAGTGTGCAGTATATAGGCACCAAAGAAAAGGCTAGGTCGCTGTACGTAGCAGACATTGTCACTAATTATCATGAAAAATGATTAAGGGTATGTCTAAATACCTAGTACTGAGATAATATCTAATTAATTTTGTTGGCCTTGTACATAGGTATGTCTTGAGAGTAAAAATCTACCATCTTTGATAGCTTTTCATTCTCTTCCTGTAATATTTCAAGCTGATGTCGATTTGCCTCCGCCATCTTTGTCATCTCCCTCTTCAAACTTCTTATAACACGCTGACAATCTTCAACCAAATTCCGCTCTGTAACCAACTAAGCTCTTAACACTTGCACCTCATGGGATTTCACAATGAGGCGATGCCCCACACTTGCGACAGATGCCGCACTTTGCACACTCAGTGCCATGACATCACTCACCACCCGGTTATCATCCCTCGTTCCCACCACGCGTACATCCCTGCGAGTCACCAAACTCCTCTCAACTCCAACAACAACATCGTTGTCAAGGAGTAAAGAGTCGTTCACGATAATTGGTCCTCGTGAGGCAGCAAAGTAGGGCATCCACACTAGTGCAGCCCCTTGCCCCCATGTCTGTGTTGGCGAAGCTAGGTTTAGATCGAGAGAAAATGGGAATGAAGAGGCCATTTTATTTCTGATTTTAAGGAGATAGGTGTTTGTGCCTAATAAATCTCGGCCGTAAACTGGCCGAAGGGACCTTTCTCGGCCCTAGCACCTGTTCATGAACAAAAACGTGGCGTTCCGTCAGGTTTTCTTTGCCTTCCTCAAAACAAAGGAAAAGCTGCGAAGGCATAATCATCTCGGCCTCGACCGCGGCATTGTTGGCCGAGGCCGAAAGAGGAAAGAGACACGGCCGAAGATATTAGAGTCAAATCGCCACGTGGCGGCAGGGTCCCACACTTCATTTAATGAAGTAACGCCTCTTACTAGCAAACCCACTAGCGGCAAAAAGGCATTTAATGCACGAGGGAAAAAGGGAAGTGACTAAAGTCAGGATTTGGTGATAAAAATCAGAGTGGTTAGGCGCAAATATTCTTACAAATATTCTTACAACTAAAGGTCAGATCACCAACCACCAGACCAGGGCATTAAATGCGTCCCCACGGCCAGAAGCACAGAGCCCACAATCAGGGCAGCGGCCAAGATTTACCAGGATTTATGGGGTCACACCACCATACTTCACGATCCCAAATGTCGATTAGACTACCCACTTGTTCTGATCAGGCTCCACCATGCAAATTTTCAGCCTCGATTACTCCTCCAAGAACTCTTCCTATAAATACAAAGCTCAAGCTACATTCAAAGGGTTCAAACACCAAACCAAAAGCCCCCCACGGAGCAAATTATATTTTCCTATAATGCACTTTCAATACCTTTATTTGCTTTCCTAGGAGTAGTGTTAGATTGTAAGGAAAATCCATTCATCAATATATCATACGACCCTTGATTTTCAAGGCGCCAGAGCACCATCTCTGTTACTTTCTCATTCACCCCATATATCATACGACCGTCGCTCTCTGAGCAGCACGCTAGAGCACTGCCCAAAACCCACCATCAACACCATCACTAAACGGCCTTGTAGCTCAGGCCGTGAACCTGACGGCCGAGATCAGTTCCTCTCTCGGCCACAATCGTTTGATTAGGAGTCGAGCTCAAAACAGGCGCACCACTTAACCATCTTATCCAAACCACATCACCATCTCGACGCACGGTAGACCGTGCTGGCACGCCCGTGCACAACCGCACCGTATCCAAAAGAAGGACGTCACGTGTTAACGCATATCCCCTCAGCCCGGAGCACCAAGCCGTGAGATTTGCGCAACCAACAATAGGTTTAGATCGAAAGAAATGGGAAGGAAGAAAATTGGTGGTGCTAGGTTTTTTATTTTCTGAGTGTTGATTTTTTTCTCCCCTTATTTCCTTTTATATACATCCATTATGACATCCGTTTCTGATTTTTCCCGCATTCCTCGAGCTCCACACCCGTCGTTTCTGGCTTTCTACCTCCATGATTTCCGCTTCGTATTTTCTGCTTTCCATGTTTTATGGCTTTCCACCTCAAGCTAAACACCTATGTTTTCTGACTTTCCACCTCAACCCACTTAATTAGAAAAAAGAAAGAAAGAAAAGAAAGAGAGGAGAGAAGATAGAAAGAAAATAACGAAAAAAAAGGACGTGTGAAATTCTACTTCTTTAAAAAATAGCTTGTAGAAACATTATAAATATCACATAGTGTAGCATATAATCACAAAGTTGTATGTAGCATGGTGGATAAGGTGTTGGGGAGGAATGAAAGTGGCAAGGGTTGAAAACCCCTTGTGTGTGTGCAGAGAGCATTGAAGAAGACAGAGACCAGCAGTAAAATCAAAGAAAGAGATTGAGCTTAGGGGAGGAGAACACAGGTTAAGCAGAGATAGAGCATGAGAGGCCGATATGAAGGCGGTAATACAGAGATACGAAGTTGGCAACACAGTGATAGGGCTTAAGTGGCCAATACCAAGTCGGCAACACAGAGGAAGAAACATGGGTTGTGCAAAGGGAATAGCAGCATGTAGCACGGCCGAGAAGGCTCGGCGAGCGTTGATGAGGCTCACGGAGGAAAGAGAGATGGCTAGGTGAACGACGACGGGCGGCAACATCAACAAACAAAGGGAAAATATGGAAACCACGATAGAGAAAAACCATTAGAAAAACATGGGAAAGAGAAACCATGATCATAAACTAGGATAAGGCTCGACGAGCATTGACGAGGCTAGCAAAGGCAAGAGAGATGGCTCGGCAAGAGAGACGGTGCGACGGAGACAAAGAAGTGGAGAGAGATTTCAAGAGAAAGAGATAAATCAACGATAAAGAGGTGTGGTCTCTAAGGGAAAACAAAGATATGGCCATCATGTCAAGAGACGGACATAGATGAGGAGTGGGACTAGGTATCTGAGGAGTGGAAGAGGCACTGGGTTATGGAGGAGAGGCTGGATCGTGGTCTTTCGAATACCCAATGGCTTGTTTGCTGGCCAGACATTTGTGTTCATCGTGAGCCATGTGTAAGTTCTGACCATTGTCCTCTATTTTAGCTAGAATTTGGCTAAAATTTGGAGACTCTCCTGGAGATGCTCTTAGTTAGTTTAAGAAGTAGGTAATATGCCTCTATAGACCTTACCAAATCCCCCACGTCCCAAAAGCTCCTTCTCCCTAAACCCTTTTGTTGCCATATATAACTCTTTGTATTTAAACCTTTGAGGCCCATACTCAAGCTCCTAATCTTCAAGCAGCTCTGCAAACTTCTTCTTCCTTCTTATGAAATAAATTAAACTTGAAATTGCTAGCAAAACCAGACTCAAAGACATACGGGCACACCAATGGTCTAAAGTTTAAATCTTTTTTTACCTCCTATCCAAGGCAGCTTGAGAAGTTCTGAGAGATCAAGTTCTTAAGCCTGCCTGGCCATTCATCTCAAAGCTCCAGCTGTTCGGTTCATTTTTACACATAATTTATCATGTTATTCACCCATTATTTTGAGTTAGTTCTTGACATTTTATAGCTTTTTACTTCCTTTTTGTGTTTTCATAGGTTTTACCTTGGTTAGAATGAAAATGAGCTAAAAGTGCATTATTAGTTATAAATTCTGTTTTTGTTCATTTTCGTAGGTCAACTTCTTGGCCTGGGATCAACATGCTCTGGTGCTCGGATGAGGTGAAGATCTTCATGAAACTTGTTCCAATGGATGTTGACTACAACATATCCAAATTTGAGCTCCATTGGACAAGTATTGCCTATCCAACCAATCCAGCATGTTACCACAGCTCTGGAAATCCGAAACTGTCCAGCTTTTACCTCCAATGTGTCACTTGATTCTTCTTGTTACCATAACACTTGGTAACAAGAATTTACCTTAGTAAAAGAGATATTTTCTGAGGCAAAGAGCATATTTTCAAGGACAAAGCTTCATCATGGCAAGGGGACAATGGCTGAAGGCTTTGGAGGAAAGAATGACTTTTATATTCAAAGTGTGAGCTGGAAATTGAGGGGAATGAAAAGTGAATTGCAATCTGAAGTTTGGAGAGGCTTTTGAACATGGGTAATTTCTGGAGGCTAGGATTCTACACATTGAGCAGATTTTGGAGAGCTTGGAGCTAGGAGAAAGCCAAGGTGCAGCCAAGCAAAGTGGAGAAGAAAGCTTTCACCATTGAAGACCTTGAAGCTTTCACCATTTTCTCAAAATATGTAAACTCTTTCTAATTTTATTTTGAGTATGTATTTGGAATAAGTACGAGCAACTAAACTCCATAGCTAGGGCTTAGGTTGAAGCCCTAAACATGATTACCTTATTGTTTTGATGTTTGAGTGTATGAATTTCTAGATATTGTTAATGAATTCCAATTCACCAAATTAATCTATCCTTGATGTGTGTTTTTCTTTGATTGATCACCTTTGAAAGCATGCTTTTTGAGGTTGTTGGGATTGTGTGTATCTTCATATTTTCCTAAGCAATAAATGGATGGAGTAAGAACCATCCATGTAAATTGGTTTCTTGAATACCTAATGTAAACACCATGTTATTAGGATTTTTGTGATGTTCATATTCTCTTTGAACTTAATGGGTTTTCCTTGTAATTGAATCGAAGTACGAACCATACCTAGGTTCGGTTATGAGGAGGGCACAAGTATTGTAGCACGAACCATGCACTTTACGTATATTAGAGAGAATCAATGCGTCTTGAGCCACGACCCATGGTCTTGATTGCGAACATCTTCATCAATATGTTTAGAGTTCATCACTTGAGTATCCATGAACATGGGTAGAATTGTTTAGGGTGGATTCCGAAACCCTAGTGTTTGTTACATTTTACTTTCACATTTTGATAATTCATCTCTGCCATTCTCATTTAAATTCAAAGTCCATTTACTTTCATGCATTAGAATTAGGTCACTTGAACCAAAACCAAAACCACCCCCTCCCAATGTGTGTGTGTGTTTGACACGTTTTGTGTCTTTGTCACTGATTTTATTTGTTTCCGTAATTGTTTTGGACTTTTGGTCCGCGATGTGTTCTTGCATTTTCTGTACTAAATCCAACCGTATAAAGAACTTGAAATTTGGACAAACGGTTGGAAAGTTATAGGCAAAACACTGGACAGAGGTCGAAACTGGAAAAACAGATAAACGAATCTGCCAAAAAACGACTGGTCGTTACTGTTCAGGTGACCGGTCGCATATGAATCTGTCCAAAAACGACCGGTTGTCACTGTTCTTTTTCACTGTTCACGGTACTGTTCACAGGTGATAAATAGGTGATAGAAAGTGCTGTTTCTGTTTTTCTTTGGTTTCTTGTTTTGTTTCTTTTCTTTTACCTTCCTTTATTCATTTGTAGTTCCCAATTTGTACTGTGTTTGTGTGTTGTGTAAAATTAGTGTTCTTTACGTACTCAAATTAGAACTTATAGGAAGCCGGCAAGTTCTTCGTGGGATCGACCCCATACTTACATAATCTATACCTCAATAGATTCGTACACTTGCGCGTATTTTTAATTGGTTGTTTGCACATTAATTTGTGTCCTCTTAGGAATGCAACACCAGCCTATAACATAATGAGATGTGTGGAGTGAGCCAGCAGAAGAGGAGAAGCCAACATACAAGATTGGAATATGGGCTTTATCAACATTGATTGGACCCAAAGTGATATTGATTTGCTTCTGGATACCATCATACTCCACCCAAACTTGCATTGGTTGACCACTGACAAGGGTCAAGTTTCGGAACCCGCCGTTGTTTGGAGAGTAAGATTAGCAGACAAGAAACCATTGTAGGTGAAACTAGCATCTTCAGGTGCTGTTATAGCTATAGGCTTACTAGGAGCAGGATGGGCAACATTACTGTGACAAGCTTGAAAAACATGGCTATTATTTCTAATTCTCTGCCAACTTATCTGTGATCTTTATCTTCACATACTTGTTGGGGTAAGTCTTTCTTGTAAAAGTGTACAACTCTCCGGAACCAAGCCATAGAATAGTAATTCAATCATCACAAAGTTAGAATATGAGTAAACTTGGTATAGTTGTAATGTATTCAAAGACCAATGGATTCATTTTGTTAATTAATGAAATATCTGAGATCAGTGGTTCTAGAACTTTCTCTCTCAGTTGTTTTGATTCTCTCATTTTCTGTCTATCCAAACACTTGTAGTTGTAACTTTCATCATTTCCAATACCCTATGCATCAAATCATCGAGTATAACCACAAAAAATAAAGCAAAACCCAATGAAGCTAGCTGACCTTGTATTCCTTTGTATTTGTAAACTGACACAAATTAATGTGCAAACAACCAATTAAAAATACCCGCAAGTGCACGAATCTATTGAGGTATAGATTATGTAAGTACGGGGTCGATCCCACGAGGAACTGTCGGCTTCCTACAAATTCTAAATTGAGTACGTAGAGAACACTTAATTAACACAACACAAGAAGCAAAAAGGAAAACTAAAACACGAGTAAAGAATGGTAAAAGAAAGGAAACAAAACAAGAAACCAAAGATAAACACAAACTTCACGTTTCGACCTCTGTCTCGTTTTTGGCCTATAACTTTCTAACCGTTTGTCCAAAATTTACGTTCTTTATACGGTTGGATTCAGCACAGAAAAAAAAAAAAAAAAAAAAAAAAAGAACTCAGGCGGACCAAATTCCAAAAACAGTGAAAAATACAGAGAGACCGGTCGCTCAAACAGTGGCGACCGATCGTTTTTAGTCAGATTCGTTTCCTCTGTTTTCAGTTTTGACCTCTGTCCAGTTTTTGACCTATAACTTTCCAACCGTTTATCCAAATTTTAAGTTCTTTATATGGTTGGATTCAGCATAAAAAATGGAAGAACACAACATGGACCAAAAGTCCAAAACAATTACAGAAACAAACAAAATTCAATAAAGAAGACACACAATGTTTCAAACACACACACATATTGGGGGGGGGGGGTGTTGAGTTGGTTTGAATGACCTATTTCTAATGCTTGAAAGTAAATGAACTCTAAATTTAACAAGAGTAGAAGGAATGAAAATCAAAATGTGAAAGTACAAAGTAGCAAACACTAGGGTTTTGGAATCCACCCTAAACAATTCTACCCATGTTCGTGGACACTCAAGTGATGAACTCTAAATGTGTTGATGAAGATGTTCGCAATCAAGACCGAGATTAGTAGCTCAAGACGCATTGATTCTCTCTAATATACGTAAAGTGCAGGGCTAGTGCTACAATACTTGTGCCTTCCCTATAACCAAATCTAGGTGTGCTTAGTACTTCGATTCAATTACAAGAAAAACTCATTAAGTTCAAATAGAATATGAACATCACAATAACCCTAATAGCATGATGTTTACATTAGGTATTCAGGAAACCAATTCACATGGATGATTCTTACTTCACCCATTTATTGCTTAGGAAAACATGAAGATACACATAATCCCAACAACCTCAAGAAGCATGCTTTTAAAGGTGATCAATCAAAGAAAAACATACATCAAGGATAGATTATTTTAGTGAATAGGAATTCATCAACAATATCTAGAAATTCATAAACTCAAAGCATCAAAACAAAAGTGTAATCATATTTAGGGCTTCAACCAAAGCCCTAGAAAAATATGAAGTTACATTTAAACTAAGAAAATACAAGAAACAAATAAAATGAAAGAAACTAAGAACAAAGAGGGGAAAGAGAATTGCATCTTCAACCCCTTGGATCCTTGCCTCAAGGCTCCCCAAGATTCTCTCCAATTGTTATGCCATTCTCCCCTCTCTTCCTCTCCAAAAACTTGCTATCTTCCTTTAGCTCTCTTCTTCTAATCTTCAAAATCTGCCCCAAAAATGAATTCCCACGCTCAAAGGCTGATGCAAGATGCCTCTCATCATTCCTCTCATCATTCCTCATCCCTCTCTCTCTCCTCCTTTCCAACTCACCCCTTTAGCATTTGTCTTCTCCTTGTCTCCTTGCCATGATGGGTTTTTGTCTTCACAAAGATGCTATTTGTCTCAGAAAATTCCACTTAACTAAAATAATTTATTGTTATCAAATTCCATGGTAACAAGTATAGAAATAATATGACACCAAGTGGAGGTAAAACTGGCCCAAAACAGATTTCCAGAGCTATGGTGACATTCTGGATCAGTTGGATAGGCTATACTTGTTCAATGGAGCTCAAATTCGGATATGTTGTAGTTAACATCCTTTGGAACAAGTTTCATGAAGATCTTCACCTCATCCGAGCACCAGAGAATGTTGATCCAAGACCAAGAATTTGACCTACGAAAATGAACAAAAACAGAATTTATAACTAATAATGCACTTTTAGCTCATTTTCATTCTAACCAAGTTAAAATCTATGAAAACACAAAAAGAAAGTAAAAAACTACAAAAAGTCAAGAACTAACTCAAAATATTGGGTGAATAATATGATAAATCATGTGTAAAAATGAACCCAACATATTCTCACACTAATTAAATATGTTGTCTTTGTGTAAAACGAAGAGTGATCCAGACTGTCCGGTGCCTGCTACCTTACGCAACAAGTTTGAAATTTCTATGCAAATTGCATATTAAATTCATGAAATTTCTAAAACAAGCAAGGTTTTCCCTTTCTTTTTCATGCTATTGTTGTGCACTTCAATATTCACTCCTTGGCACGAGTTTGTGTGTACGGAATTAGTACTTTTTGCAGAATTTTATATATTCTCACCCAACTTACATACAGATTGTTACATTATTGATTTTTGTACATGTTACAAAACTAATAAGTAGAGTCAACGTTCTAGTGTGCTAGACAATCATAATTGCTTCGAATCAGCGACCACCCGAGAGGAGTGTGGACTCTGCAGCATATGATGAATGTGAAAACCCCTTGCCCAGAGAAGACGAATATGACATTGCAAAATCATCAAAACCTTCATGGTGAGCAAAAGTCAAGCCATTTGAAGAGAGCCCAAGAAGAGAGAGCTCTGGCAAAGCAATGTCACCTTCCAAATACTGCACAACCTGGCGCATGCTTGGCCTGGCTGTAGGCTCTGAATGAGAGCACAACAGCCCAAGGTTCAACACCAACTCCACCTCCTCGGCTACAAATTCAGAACTCAAGTTTTGATCTCTTGCCTCAAGAATGGCACCTCTATTCCAAAAAGAAAACACCCAATCAACCAAAATCAAATCCTGGTCTGGACCTTGTGCCTCTATTGGCCTTCTTCCACAAGCTACTTCGAGCAAAAATGCCCCGAAAGCAAACACATCGGTGCTCGTTGTGGCCCGGCCTGATCTTATATGCTCTGGAGCTAGATACCCAAGTGTTCCAACTATATGAGTAGTTTGAGGGTCTGTTCCATGGTCATATAATCTTGCAAGGCCAAAATCTCCTAGTCTTGCATTCAATTCACCGTCGAGTAACACATTGCTGGCCTTCACATCTCTGTGAATCACAACTTGTTCCCATTCTTCATGAAGATAGAACAACCCTGAAGCCACACCTCTGATCACTCTAAACCTCTGGCTCCAATTGAGAGTGACCATAGGGCGGTCATAGATGTACTTGTCCAAGCTTCCATTAGGCATGTAGTCATAGACCAAGAGCAGCTCCCCTTTTCTTCTGCAATAGCCCAAGAGTGGGACTAAATTTCGATGGCGAAGCCTGCCAATACTCACAATTTCTGCAACAAATTCCTTCATCCCTTGTCGCGATTCGTGTGAGACTCTCTTCACAGCAATCTCAATTTTTGAGGAGGGTAATATGCCTCTATAGACTTTACCAAAACCCCCAGTCCCCAAAAGCTCCTTCTCCTTAAATCCTTTTGTGGCAATATATAAATCTTTGTATTTAAACCTTTGAGGCCCATACTCAAGCTCCCAATCTTCAAGTAATTCTGCAAACTTCCTCTTCCTTCTTATGAAATAAATTAAACCGGAAACCACTAGCAAAACCAAACTCACAGACATCACAGGCACACCAACGGTCAAAAAATTAGATATTTTTTTACGTCCTATCCGGGGCAGCTTAGGAAGTTGTGAGAGAACAAGTTCTGGAGCCTGGCCATTCATCTCAAAGCTCCAACCTAGAACATAATGAGATGTGACGAGTGAGTCAGCAGTAGCGGAGAAGCCAACATACATGTTCGTGTTAAGGACCGCGGAAAGGTCATACTTCAAAGACAAGAGTGGAATATGGGGTTTATCAACATTGATTGGACCCAAAGTGACATTGATTTGCTTCTGGATACCATCATACTCCACCCAAACCTGCATTGGTTGACCACTGATGAGGGTCAAGTTTTGGAAACCGCCATTGTTTAGAGCATGATATCCCGCTGGAGTTGAGTTCACTGAGCGCAAATCATTGATATCAATCCCAACATGGTTGTTGTTGATGTCGCCAAACTCGGGGTTCTGTATGGCGTCAAGCTCTACAGCAAAAATATGGTTGCTGGCGTTGCCGTTGTTGGTTTCATTGAAAACGCCCAGGTACTGGTTTCTAAAACCTCCGGGGAGCCCTCTTGTCGGAGCAATGACAAAGGCCATTCCATAGCCACCCAAACGCGTTCCGAATCTGGATCTGATAGCGAACACAAAAGTGGTCGAGAAGGAGAAAGCGGTAGCATTGGATGAGTTCTTGAAGGTTACTGGGTTGGGGTAGAAGGCATGGCCGAGTCCAGTGTCATTTGTAAGCTTCAGAAGGCCATTGGATGTGACGTGGGCTACGCCATCTAGGCTAAGATTAGCAGACAGGAAACCATTGTAGGTGAAATTGAGATCTTCAGCTGCTGCTACGCTTACTAGTATGACTATAACAAGCTTGAAAAACATGGCTATTAATTTCAATTCTCTACCAAAGACTCTGTGAACTTCCAATACATAATTCAGTTGAAGTCTTACCACAGATATAAATGCATTAAGTCATGGACTATACCCACAAAAACAAAGCAGAAAAATCAATGCAACTGAGATGACATTAGACGCAAAGCACTTCGTTGTCGCTCTAACTAAATATTTTGTCTGTCTGTACAAACAACAGAAATCCAACACTGTGACGTCTTATGATTGGAAGCTGGATTATTTACTCCCACAACGGACATTGTCACAAATTAACAAGAAGAAAAAATACAGAGTAAATCAGAATCATACAAGTGGAAAATTCTTTCATTCAACTAGTTCAAAATCTGCATTCAATTTCCCTTCTAGAAATAAATTACTGACCTTTGACAAGATAACCTCGAAGATACGGCACCACAACTT
Source organism: Prunus kanzakura (assembly GCA_020521455.1). NCBI lineage: Eukaryota > Viridiplantae > Streptophyta > Magnoliopsida > Rosales > Rosaceae > Prunus > Prunus kanzakura. The sequence goes on along the minus strand of BPUM01001214.1, from coordinate 15,446 downwards.
GAAAAACATTACAAGCTTGAAAAACATGGCTATTCTTGATTCTCAGCCAATGCCTTTCTGAACATATCCTTCATTGCGAGTCTTTGGATACACATCAAGTCAACAACTGCACCTACCAAAGAAAAATCTAAGTCAATGTAGCGGAGCGGGACATTGTCAAACAACTTGACCGTCATTGTCACTAATTAGCTTTTATGTAGAAATTATGGACACTAACTGTTAGCTTGTGTGTGAAAGCAATTAGACGTTAAGAAAACTTGACAATTCATATTTCACAAGAGTAATGCTAGGCTTACTACATTTTTCACGAGGGTAATACAAGGTCTGGGCAAAGTCTGCTTCGGCCTGATTCTCAACCAAAACTAAAACAGAATTGATATTGTTCATCCAATCTAATCCGATCCAATCCGATTCGGCCCGGTTCTCAGCCAAGACCCTACTTTTACAATCACTCACAGTCGTCTCCCACTAGTGTTATGATCAATTCTATAGATACAAAGGTACAAAGACTCTCCGACCCCATATTTTAATCACTCACTGTTATGACCAAAAAGGAGTAAACAAGTGTCCCGAGATCAATTCCATGCCAGCTAAATGTGGGGTTACCATGGCACGTGTGCTTCACTTATTAAAGTAAAAATAACAAAAAAACAAAAACCCTTCTCTCAAATTCTTCATGCAGCAAAATGCCAAATTTATTTTTATAAAATGATTATATACCGAAACAAAAGCAAACAAGTTTGCAATTTCCATGCAGATTGCCACAATCATCAACTAGTGCTACAATATTGGCACACCAATATGTCGATATATATAATGTAAATTCAAATTTCAAAAAGACATTAAAGAAAACTTGACAATTACAAACGCACAAAGGGCACAGGGACAGAGAGAAACCTGTGGCCAGTCCAATGCTTCAAAGTGTACTTAGCTGGGGAAGAGGTCTGTCGTTTCCACGACTAAATTTTGAACTTTCACAGTGATGCAAATGTACTTGGTTTAAGGCGACGGAGCCAAAATAGTTGGAGCCAAAAACACAGAAAAGCTAGCGTCTAGAAGGTTCAAGAATTCAATCCTGCTCCTACAACAACGTGATGTACCAAATAGAAATGGAGGTTTCTGCCAAAACCCATTCTCTAGAAAATGGCCAGAGATCTGTTTTGACATCGGACGACGGTGAAGGACCTGAAAGTTGAGAACTTGAGGAGGTCTGCGGAGCTCTCCGCCACACTCATCCAGTAATTACTAGTCCAAGATTCGGCCCGCATTCCGGACCCAACCCGACTGCCGCCTCTTAAAATTGCTCCTTTTTCCCGTTCTAATTTTTTACTATTTATTAAGATTAAAATTTCCATGTCTGTTTTCTTATATAAAAAATAGTATATATTATCAATAACAACAATAAAAGATATAAAAATAGTATAAGACAAAACATCTATTTTATATGCAGCATGTAACAAGTAAGTAGTTACAACTTACAAACTAATCAACTAGAGGAAACATTCAAAGCTGCATGTATATGTTCTATGCCTCGTACATGGCAGCTTGGGTGAGAATCTTAATTGATTGGCCTCAGCGACCACCTGAGAGAAGTGCCGACTCTGGAACATATGACATCTCCTTGCCCATGGAAGACGGATATGACATTGCCGAATCATCAAAACCTTCGCGGTGTGCGAACTTCAAGCCACCACCAGAAGAAAGACCAAGAGATGACAACTCCGGCAGTGGAATGTCACCCTCTAAATAATGCACTACTTGACGCATACTTGGCCTAGCAGAAGGCTCTGAATGAGAGCACAACAGCCCAAGCTTCAACACCAATTCCACCTCCTCAGCTACGAATTCTGAACCCAAGTTTAGATCTATTGCCTCAAGAATATTACTTCTCTTCCAACAAGAAAACACCAAATCAACCAGAACCACATCCGGATATTGACCTTGTGTCTGTATTGGCCTTCTTCCACAGGCAACTTCAAGCAAAAATGCCCCAAAAGAAAACACATCGGTGTGCGTTGTGGCCCTGCCTAATCTTGCATTCTCCGGAGCTAGATACCCAAGTGTTCCAACTACACGAGTAGTCTTAGGGTCCTTTCCGTGGTCATATAATCTTGCAAGGCCAAAATCTCCTAGTCTTGCATTAAATTCTGAATCTAGTAATATGTTACTCGCCTTCACATCTCTGTGAACCACAACTTGTTCCCATTCTTCATGGAGATAGAACAACCCTGAAGCCACACCTTTGATCACTCTGAACCTCTGCCTCCAATTGAGTGTGACCACTGGTTGGTCGTATAGGTATTTGTCCAGGCTTCCATTAGGCATGTAGTCATAGACCAAGAGCAGCTCCCCTTTTCTTCTGCAATATCCCAACAGTGGTACTAAATTTCGGTGACGAAGTCTGCCAATGCTAATAATTTCTGCAACAAACTCCTTCATCCCCTGTCTTGATTCATGTGAGACCCTCTTCACTGCAATCTCAGTTTTGGAGGAAGGTAATATGCCTTTATAGACCTTACCAAATCCCCCACTTCCCAAAAGCTCCTTCTCCCTAAATCCTTTTGTTGCCATATATAACTCTTTGTATTTAAACCTTTGAGGCCCATACTCAAGCTCCCAATCTTCAAGCAGCTCTGCAAACTTCTTCTTCCTTCTTATGGCATAAATTAAACTTGAAATTGCTAGCAAAATCAAACTCACAGACATCACAGGCACACCAACGGTCAAAAAATTAGATATTTTTTTACGTCCTATCCGGGGCAGCTTAGGAAGTTGTGAGAGAACAAGTTCTGGAGCCTGGCCATTCATCTCAAAGCTCCAACCTAGAACATAATGAGATGTGACGAGTGAGCCAGCAGTAGAGGAGAAGCCAACATACATGTTCGTGTTAAGGACCGTGGAAAGGTCATACTTCAAAGACAAGAGTGGAATATGGGGTTTATCAACATTGATTGGACCCAAAGTGACATTGATTTGCTTCTGGATACCATCATACTCCACCCAAACCTGCATTGGTTGACCACTGATGAGGGTCAAGTTTCGGAAACCGCCATTGTTTAGAGCATGATATCCCGCTGGAGTTGAGTTCACTGAGCGCAAACCATTGATATCAATCCCAACATGGTTGTTGTTGATGTCGCCAAGCTCGGGGTTCTGGAAGGAGTCAAGCTCTACAGCAAAAATATGGTTGTCGGCGTTGCCGTTGTTGGTTTCATTGAAAACGCCCAGGTACTGGTTTCTAAAACCTCCGGGGAGCCCTCTTGTCGGAGCAATGACAAAGACAATTCCATTGCCACCCAAACTCGGTCCCAATCCGGATCTGATAGTGAACACAAAAGTGGTAGAGAAGGAGAAAGCGGTAGCATTGGATGAGTTCTTGAAGGTTACTGGGTTGGGGTAGAAGGCATGGCCGAGTCCAGTGTCATTTGTAAGCTTCAGAAGGCCATTGGATGTGACGTGGGCTACGCCATCTAGGCTAAGATTAGCAGACAGGAAACCATTGTAGGTGAAATTGAGATCTTCAGCTGCTGCTAGGCTTACTATTATGACTATAACAAGCTTGAAAAACATGGCTATTAATTTCAATTCTCTACCAAAGACTCTGTGAACTTCCAATACATAATTCAGTTGAAGTCTTACCACAGATATAAATGCATTAAGTCATATGGACTATACAAGCTTGAAAAACATGGCTATTCTTGATTCTCAGCCAATGCCTTTCTGAACATATCCTTCATTGCGAGTCTTTGGATACACATCAAGTCAACAACTGCACCTACCAAAGAAAAATCTAAGTCAATTTAGCGGAGCGGGACATTGTCAAACAACTTGACCGTCATTGCCACTAATTAGCTTTTATTTTAAAATTATGGACACTAACTGTTAGCTTGTGTGTGAAAGCAATAAGGAAAACACATTGAAAATCTAATAAGTCCTCGTGTTTTTGGTTTTAGATGTAGGTCCTTTAACATTTATTACTTTTTTGTTGTGTCGATTTTACCCTTTAAGTTAAATAAGAAAAACATATTGACAATCTAAATTTAATGCATTATTTCCTTGAAATTGAATTCCAAATTTTGAATTTTGAATTTTTTTTCCTTGATAATATTCCTAATTCCTAATATATAGATAAAATACAATTTAATCAATAAAAAGTAAAGACTCACATATTATACCAATCGATCAAACAAGCACCCACATTAAATTATGTACTTGATATACAAGTAAATAATGTTAATACATACAGGTACATATGTACCTGCCTTACAGGTAAGTGTTTTTTTCTTGAGTTTTCTTAAGCAGTTTTTTCTGGATGTTCATATTTATATACATACGTACATGTCTTCCATGTAATAGTGTTTTTTTTTCCAAAGAAATTTTGTATGGATTTTTATCTCAATTGAGTTTAAAGATCCATACCAAGATATTATATGAGTTCAATTAGCTGGGCTAGAGGGTATAACTACCTAAACTAGAGGTAATTTATGGAATTAATTACCTGGACCAGAGGTAATTTATGGGTTTAATTACCTGCATACTGCATACGAGGTGTATGCATAGGTACCTTACCTATTGTTAAGGTATGAAGTTTTTATGAACTCTTATTACAAATTTTGATGTCGGTATACCTTGTGAAAATTTCAGAATTCAATAAATAGATTCGCAATTAAATTCAAATCAAATATGATAATTAATATCCTACAAATCAATAACTTACCAATTTTAGGAATTCATAATTTACCTTATTTATGTTTTAGGTGCATAACTGGAACAAAAAATAAAAAATAAAAAAAAGTAAATATCAATAAATTGAAATAGGCATGTAATCTTATGTGGCACAAAAGTCAAAGGACTTGGATCAACAACAATTTTTGTGTGGATTGCACCCAAAATCTCTCCTCATAATTGGACTTATGCCAAATTTTCTAAATAACTTATGCAAGCCGGTATAGAAAAAAGCTGATTAAAAGTAAACAAAATACAATAACAATTAAAGTTTTCAAGCAATAGAAGGCACTAAACGAAATTTGACTTTCAAAATCACAACAAAATTTAAAGCCAACCAAATGAATTGCTTACCAAATTGTAACTATTTCCCTGCAATTGGGTATGTGGTATTTTCCCAGGTTCCAAATGAGAAAAGAAAATGAATGGCAGTTCTTCAATCTATGAAAGAAAAATGGGTTTTGTTTGTACAAAACAGCAAACATATCATACTGGTAAATCACATGTACGTTCTCCTACGCTTTTGCTTTCTTTTCTTTTGTTGTCCTCATGTGATTCAGCTTTTTCTTTCTTTTCTTATGGCGTGGGATGGAGTAGACGCACGAAGAAGAGGAGAGCGTGAAATCATATTGGGGTATTTTTGGAATTTTGTAATTTTCATTACACCTAGCGTCTTCTCCGCATAATCAGAAATTGAAAGCAGCTTATTAGATGCTTTCCTTTATGAGGAATGCTAGCAACCTTCTCTCTAACCTTTTCCTTTGGACCTTCTCCATTTTTTGCTTGACATGTGTTATATATCTAAACCCTTTGTGTTAATATAAAAAATAAAAATTAAAAAAAGTGGGGGTGGGGGGGGTGGTTCTTTAAAAAAAAAATTGATGTTAAAAAAAAATTAATAAGATGGTAAGAAAGTTGTGAATTTTTTTTGGATAAATTGAATACATTTAATAAGGGTAAACTTGGAAAGCAAAAGTTAGCTTGTATAATATATTAATGACATTGTTTTAAGTGTAAGGAGAATGACACATGTCAAGCAAAAAATAGAGAATGTCCAAAGGAGAATGTTAGAGAGAAGGTTGCTAGCATTCCCCTTCCTTTATTGCTTTCTCCCACAACAATTTTTAATAATGAGTGATTTTCTCATATGTTACCAAACAGGCTGGGCTTCTCAAAACTTTTTAAAAATCACTTATCACCCCAAATAAGCAATGGCAAATGGGTATTCAGTGTTTTACCATGTTGGCCAATTTGGTCCCTGTGTTTTCAATTGGGATATTTGTAGAAATGTCACCTGAACTTATACATCAGTTTCAATTTGTCACCTTAAAGAAAAATTTAAGCAAAATGTCACCTCAAGTTTTCAAAATTCATGATTTGTCACCTGACTTTAACATCATCAAATTTTCCATCCATTTTGAAGGGTATTTTAGTCTTTCCAAGCAAGAGGGTTTACATAGCTTTATATTTAAATTATATAAAAAAGAGGGTTTAAATATTTAAATTTTTCTTTAAAGTGACAAATTGAAACTGATGCATAAGTCCATGTGACATTTCTACAAAAATCCCTTTTCAATTTGACAAATTTAGTCCATGTGTTTAGACATGTCAGCCAATATGGTCCATTCCATTAAACTTGCCGTTAAAAAAATTTAAAAGCTATTAAATATTAGGATTAATTACAGTTTAGTACCCTGTAGTTACACTTTAAGATATGTTAGTGTCTATCTTTTCAATTTTTACAATTAGATACTCCAGTCTTTTAAATTTGTTACAATGTGGTTTAGTCAGATCTCATTGTTAGTTGCCTATGTGGCACTATGAGGCCCACATCTTCAATTTTTTAAAATTTTAAATTGATTAAAATATATTTTTTTTAGAAAAAAGAGAAGGGAAAAAAATATTGACCAATGAACCAAACCAACACCCCCGCCCCGCCCCCCCACCCTACCCGGCGCGCTTTCTTGTCCCTCCATCAAAATGGAAAATCCTAGTGACTTCTTGACAACCAAATAAAAAAACCTCCCAAACCATTAATTGTTTGACCAAAAGAAGAAAGGGAAAGCCCATTAATATTGAGTTTTGGAGTTGCTTTTTTTTTTTAAGAACCTTTTCTATTGAGAATGATGATAATATATTAAACACACACGTATTACATAGATGCTAGGACTCGAACCCAAGACCTTGCATGGGGGAGCAATTGCTCCAAACCACTATCCTAGTTTTGAAATTGCTAAAAAGGGCAAAAGTGGAAGAGTTATGGCCATGAACTCTTGTGCTTGGGGGAGCTCTTGTGTTTGTTGGATAGTTGGTGAAGTGTTGAGCTCTTGTGTTTGTTGCATAGCTTCTTTTGGAGTTGGTAATTGAGCTCTTGTGTTAGTTGTATAGTTGGTGAACTATTGACCCAGAGGAATCCACACAATCGGTTTTACTTTGACAGTTCCAAGTGAACTCGACAAAGACAAAGATCCAACGGTATGGAAACATATTACATGGTTAATTTTAAAAATAAAGACCCATTAGATAATCATTTCAATTTTTCAGTTTTAGTGCAGAGAGAGGAGTCCATACATGCCACCTCACAATAGAATTTCGCTATTAAGCTGACGTTTGGGCAATTTTATGTGCAGCAATGTGCGAGCTTAAAATTGGGTGGGTCTGTTTGGGCTTTGCCACCTAAAAAAATTGGGTGGGTCGCTGCGCCGAACCAAGTGGCGGGTACTTTATAAAGCTTGCAAATCCAGTGTTTCCGAGGAAAAAAACTTGCCTGCACCGGGGATAGGACTGTAGTCCTATCCCCCTTCAATCGCAGCTCGCCACGTGTCCAACTTTGTCAGAAAATGGACAAGTGGCGCGCTGCGATTGGAGGGGGATAGGACTACAGTCCTATCCCCGGTGCAGGTAAGTCTTTCTCGTTTCCGAGACCACTGACAATACGTGGTCCTACCTAAACCACTACCATTTCCCCGCCAGCAAATTCAAAACACCCAAGTGGGCGAGCCCACCCAGACTCGATAGTCTCGCATGCACAGGAACCTCACCTCGACTATACCAAGAGAAATATAGAAAAGGAAGTCCACGTCGGAAGTGTCAGTGAGAGAGCCCCCTCAGTTAAACTACTTACTAAAATAGATAGCTCCAGTCCACCGGAATTAATACTTTTCCGTCGTTTTCAAATCCGAATTAATCAAGACATAATCAAACATTAGGGTTTCTTTAACGCAACGTCTTCGTGATTTGTGATTTGCTTCCAAAATCGGAATCAATCAATGCGTGATAGAGATTCGCTTCATCTTCCTGAATCTAATTGAATCCAATTAACATAATTTATTTGGTTCGAAATCGGAAAGTTGAGACAAATATGGAGGAGATTGGGGGAGATTAAGGTGTGAAGAGAGGAGGACTGTGAATTCTAGGGTTTTGGATTTAAGGGCCCTTTTGTTTGGAGAAAGGGCCCTTCTGCAGTCTCTGCTCAGTCTGGTTCAGAAATGAAGGAGCTGATTGGGAGGCCTGGGTCGGTGAGTGGGTTATTGCTCAGGATAGGCCAATTTTCATGCGCTTCTATTGCCATTTCAGTCATGGTCACCACTGCCGGCTTCGCTACCTTCACTGCTTTCTGGTATTTTGTTTTTCTGTTTTTCGTTATTTCAGTTACCTGCATTTTTAGTTCACCCAGAAATTATTTGGATATGATAAGGACGCCACATGTCTGATAATTTTTTTTAAATGCTTGTAATTGGACTTTGATGGGTTTTGTTTTTGCCTGTGTAATATGTTTTGGTTTGATTCCAGTGATGAACTGTTTTTGATTGGTTTAAGCTGCTGTTTTGTTGGGTTTATTGCTTTGACATTGCATTGGAGACACAACTGTTTGATAGTTGAATGGGAGATCAGACCAAGCAATTTTGTTGACGTTATGTTTTCGTGTACGAAACTGTATGGATCAGTCGGGGAGGTTTCGTCTGATTTCTTTGTTTCACCTTAGAAAGAGATTATCGCATAATCCACTGCCTTGTTGGTACATACATAAATGCAGAAATTGTCCATACATAAGTAATTCACAAATACATTGCTTGGAATTTTTCTAATTTTTCATATTCTTCCAAGATAATCCTACGTCTCCCCCTGTTTTTAGCATGTTGTTTTTTGTAGCGATTCTATTGTTTTTGTGTATGGAATTATGTTAAATTGGTATCAGTTTGTCATTTTTGTTAGTTCCTCATATTTGCTTCTTGAACCCTAATGTTATTGATTATAGTGAACTGCTATTTTTAGATTCTTTCTGATGGTTCTAAGATAGGTCTAGGTCATGAATCACTTTCTTTTTCTTGCATATGTTTTAACTACTAGGGTTCACTGCTAGTTAATTATTCTGCACAAACTTTGTGTTGATCTCTGTCTTATGGTTCAGCTATTTGATTGCATCGATGGGGCTTCAACTGCTATGGAGCTTGGGGCTTGCTTGTCTTGATATTTATGCTTTGTGGAAAAAGAGAGACCTTCAAAATCCAATCCTAGTGAGCCTATTTGTTGTAGGTGATTGGGTATTTCACTTGTCTCTTAAACTCTTTTCACATCTTACTTTTCTGAGCATCTTTTAGTTCTTGCTAGAATATGAATCAGATGCATACACGTGCGTCCGCTAAGTTGTCGCTGATATTCTATTTTGGGCATGTTTGAGATTGTATACTGGCTGCTGAAATAAATAAAAATCTCAAATGTTCAGGTAACAGCTACTTTATCACTAGCTGCTGCAAGCTCTTGCGCTGGGCTTACAGTTTTGTTTTCAAGAGACCTACATTTCTGCACGGGCGAATACCATTTACCATGCATCAACTACAAGTTTGCAGTTGCATTCGCTTTTGTCACCTGGGGCCTTACTGCCATATCTTCTCACGTGATGTTTTGGATCTTATTGGCATCGGTTTAGAGACTCATGTTTTTCTGCCCTACCATTGACACACATGTACGTTACAGCATTCATTTATTTTAACTTGTAAATGAGAAAGTTTCTGTAACATGCCTTTTTTTTTTTTTTTTCCGGGGCAATTCAGCATCCTCCAATTTTTGTTTCAATGTCTGCTCATGCATCATATCTTGATCCACCTAATGTAGGAAGATGTGCTGAAGAAGTTCTACAGATTCAATGTGATTTCTCGTTTGCTAGACGTCCAGAATTTAGGCATGGAATTTAAATACTTGGTACTGCATGCAGATTAGTTAAGGTTTATAGATTTATTGGACCTGCGGGGATGTACATCCTCCTGCAATACACAGCAGATGTGTGATTTATTGCTAGACGTTCAACTATCACGCAATCTGAGCTTTGCTTCCCTTTAAAGCTACACTTTGTTTGTTTGTTACGTGTTCATATGTTTGTCAACTTGGTAGTGCTACCATATATAGGCCCCCTGATTTGAAGAGACAGATGGAGGTTTGGCTTAGATTAGAAACCAACCTGAAACTAGAAGGGCCGTGTAGATAGATCAAGGCAAGACAGGCAAATGACTTTTTAACATACAATGCCTGTACGGCAGTTGAATCATAGAAAAGTTTCTAGAGTTGATGAAATAAAAAAAGACCATACTTTCTAAAATTAGGATTTAGACAAGTTTCCATGGATGTGCTCACAAAAACAACTAGGATGCAGGAACATCACTTGTAACAATGCCGATCGTATACTCAATCTCATCAGCAACCTCCTTCATCGAAGGCCGGTTTTGCCTCTGCTCATCCAAGCATGATGCTGCTAGAAATCCGAGTGCCTTCATTGTCTCCAAGTCTAACTTGCTAGCTCCCTCTTTAATAACTGGATCAACAACATCCATCAACCTCTCTTCTTTCATCACCCTTTCCATGTACACCACTAAGTTCACATCTTCCTCTCCTCTGTTGAAATCAATAACTTTCATAGAAGTCAACAGCTCCAACAAAACAACTCCAAAGCTATAAACATCAATCTTATCAGTGAGTTGAAAGTTAATGTAATACTCAGGGTCTAGATAGCCAAGGGTCCCCTGAGCAGAGGTTGAGATGTGAGTATTTTTACTGGTGTCTGTGCTCTCAACCAGCCTTGAAAGCCCAAAGTCTGAAACTTTTGCCTCAAGCTTTTCGTCAAGCAAAATGTTGCTAGACTTCACGTCACGGTGGTAAATTGGTGGCACTGCAGAAGAGTGAAGATAGGCAAGACCTTCGGCGGTTCGGTGAGCGATTCGGAGCCTATGGTGCCAGCTGATCAGAGCCCATTTTCCTTCGTGATGGAGGTGAAGATGATCGAAAAGAGTGCCGTTCGGAACGTACTCGTATATCAGGACAGGCTGCTGGTCCAGCTCAACCATACAGCCAAGGAGCCTCACCAAGCTCCTATGGTTCACCTGGCAAAGAATTCGAACCTCATTTAGAATTTGATCAATGCCCTTGGTGTTGCCAAGCTTGGCACGCTTGATGGCTGTGATGGTCCCGTCATCAAAAGTGCCCTTGAATACCTCACCAAAGCCACCAGAGCCAATGAGATTGTCCTTGGAAAAGTTGTTGGTTGCTCTTGCTATCTCCTTGGTGGTGAAGAAGATCCTGGCTGATTTGCCACTGCTTTTCGAAGATAATATCATCCGCTCCTGCTTCTTCATCAAACCCTTTTGTGCATTTCTCTTCAAATGGTGACGTTTGGTGTACCCTACAATCCCCATTATGCCAACAACTCCTCCTACAACCATGGCCATACCTGAAGAAGAGTTTTAAATAAGCAGAGAAGTTTGTATAGTTCAAAATAACATATTAGATATCTGACAAGAGAACGTTACCCTACTGTACATCGTACCAATGGAGAGAATAAATTACCTATGAGTTTAGTTCGTTTCTTTCGATTTTTGCAGCCTTTTCCATGCTTACACTTGACCTCTACTCACAGTAATTAAAGCTTAATCAAACCTCTTTGTGAGCTAACTATGACAAAAATTCATCAAATTGACAAATTGGGTTTTGCTTACTTTGACAAAAACCATTGATGAAGTCCCATTTGAACCCACCATTGCAGAAGCACCTCCGCTGCCCCACACTACTCGGATCCACCAAACATTTCGAATTCAACAAGTCCTTGCAATCCACAGGGCTCTTGCAAATGGGCTCTCCCGGCGAAACCCACTCCAGCTCCACACCAGGCTCAGGCCACTTCGTCTTCTTCACACTGACCACTGCACTACTTGGAGGACCATCAAAATTCACAAAGCTCTGGTACGCTGAGCACCCTCCTCCGTGGACCCTGATGATGTAAGCAGTCTGGGACCCACCAGTCCTGAACGTACAACACAGCGGTGCTCGCGTACACGCGGCCGCATTGTCCCTGATAAAGCTGTGGCACAGGCTGTTCGACGAGCAGTTTATCGGCGCCTGTAAATTCAACATGGCGTCTGTACAATTCAAGAGCAAGACGGTGTTGCTGCTCGTGATGTTGAAGGGGAGGTTAGGGTCCAGCTGAATGCCTCGGCTGTGGAAATCGCTTGACAGGCAAGTATTCGGGGCAAAGCTGGCGGGTCGGATTGTGATTCGTTGGGTTTCCGGGTTGATGGATGTGATGGCGTAGGATGAGTTGTTCAGAGTGTCCAGCCATAGTGTGCCTGCTGTGCACCGGATCCTGTACCACGGCTCGCCGCACCCGGGTCCCGTGCTTAGCGGATATGGCACCGGAGTGGGGCCACAGTTTCCGCAACGCAGCGTGGCGGTTACCGAACGGGCACTGCATGATAGTAGTAGTAGTGTTAGCGCATGGAGAGTTGCTGTAAACATGAATTTCTCCATTGTATGGTTAAAATGGATGAAATATAGTGAGCCTTATAAGTTATAACCATTGTGCTTGCAGTATTGTAACTTGTTTGGTCCAGTTCATGGAGAATCTTGCTGTATGATTTTGTGGGGACACGTGGTGTTACGAATTCAATTCAAATGTTGTATTAATTGGATAATTTAGATTAATTTACAACACCAATTTGATAAGAAACATAATATCACCATATCGAGTGATAACTTTTTCAATTGTTGATAATTGATAAAATTATTTGTATCGATCTACTGATTGCATTGCTTATCACATCATTTACAAAACCGAATAGGATTTACTCTAGAAGATCCCTTGAAAAATAGAATCACAAGTCATTTTTGTGTTTCCAAAGAACTTGTTGGCAAGCAGAATGGCTACTATATTATATGATTATATGCATGCTTGGAAGAGCCCAAAGCCGTTTGTAGCATGGTATATGACACATATAACTCATCTAGGTCATCCAAATCCGGGCATTGTTTCTTGGAACATTGTTCAGTTCATTGTTCGATCATGACTTGATTGATATTGGAAGTAACAAAAATCTCACAGTTGATATGCATACCACTCGTTCTTTGGCATTTGAATCAGCATGTTCCCCTGTCCACTCAACATTTCAAGATCCTAAAACCATCCTGCTCTATCTGTTTAGCATCCCATAACAAATGTCAAATCCCAATTAACAATTCCAAGAGATCTTCATTGGCTTCATTAGACACTTGTCCCTTCCTTATTGGCCTTTCTATCATATTTGGAAAGTGAAATGATCTTATAATCCCTACCCTCATCCCATGGTTGAATACAATGGACAGTTCCCTAATTTGGCCGGGAGTTCAATCTTTTTTTCATTTGTGTTTGACATCTTCTATCAATTTCACATTTTTATTAGCATCCATGTCCTCATCAACTTAATATCTGTGTTAGTTTTGATGTTTGGTATTTCCTATTTTACAAGTTTGCAAATTGTTTTATTTCAATTTTCAACCAAGAAGGTAACAAGGAAACTCTACCAAAAATCATAGCGTCCGTTATTATACAAAGCGCTACGGATGATTCCATGTGTCAGAAGTTTATCGGAAAAATAAATAAAATTTAAAAATTTCCAATGCTAACTCCTTTGCCATTCATGGACCTAAGTTGCTGAAACCTGATTTGTAACAATACTAATGATGTACTCAATCTCGTCAGCAACTGCTTTCATTGAGGGCCGATTCTGCCTTCTCTCATCCAAGCAAGCCGAGGCTAGCGACCCCAAGGCTTTCATAGTCTCCAATTCTACAATGCCAGCCCCCTCTTTTATCCTAGGATCAATGGCATCCATTAGTCTCTCTTCCTTCAAAATGTTCTTAACATAGACCACCAAGTTCACATCCTCTTCTTGTCTGTTAAAATCAATAGCTTTCTTAGACGTCAGCAGCTCCAACAGCACCACTCCAAAGCTATAGACATCACTCTTATCGGTCAGCTGAAAGTTTAGGTAATATTCGGGGTCAAGGTAACCCAAGGTCCCCTGAGCACATGTTGTAATGTGACTTGATTCAGTCATGGCAAGCCTTGACAGCCCGAAATCAGCAACTTTTGCATTAAGCTTGTCGTCGAGTAAAATGTTGCTTGATTTTATGTCGCGGTGGTAAATTCGTGGCACGACAGAATCGTGCAGATAGGCAAGCCCTTCAGCTGTTTGATGAGCAATGGTAAGCCTCATAGGCCAAGTGAGTGAGACCCTTTTTGAAGTGTTGAAATTTCCTGTATGGAGATGTTCGAAAAGGGTACCGTTGCGGATATACTCGTAGATCAAGAGAGGCTGTTCAAGCTCAAGGCAACACCCCATCAATTTGACTAGGCTTCTATGGTTTACTTGACAGAGAATTCGAACTTCGTTGGGGATTTGATCCATTCCTTTTGTGTTGCCAGGCTTGGCTCTCTTGACTGCTGTGATTGTTCCATCATCAAGAACGCCTTTAAAGACTTCACCAAATCCACCAGAGCCAAGAACATTTTCTTTGGAGAAATTGTTGGTTGCTCTTGTGATTTCTTTGCCTGTGAAGATCTTGGCTGATTTGCCAGCACTATTGTTGGCATTTAGCATGTCTTCCCGGAACTTTGTCAAGCTAAAATGTGCTGATCTCGCAACGTTTTGGTCAAGTCGCTTGTAGACTACAGATCCAATAATCGCTCCAACAAGCATTGCAACCGCAGCAAAGACCAGGCCTAATTAAGAAGAAATTAGAAAAACAATCATTCATCCCAATCATTTAACCAAAAAAAAAATTAAAACAGTATAAATTTCTTATGTGACCAAGGCATACCTCCAATGAATGGAGCTAGTTTCTTTCGACGTTTGCAGCGTCTCCAATTTGGACACTCGATGTCTACTCAAAAAGACAGTTTTTGTATTAGCTTGAGAGCATGTAAAGAGCTTGTAAGTGCATATATTCTGCTAATGGCAGATGGCATTTTGTGCATTACTGGTTTGTCAAGTTAATTTTCAGAAAGAATTCTGATGATGAGGCATCTGAATTTGATGCTTGTCATGATATTGATTAATTTTCAGTTTAAGTTGTATATCACAAGTTCAAGGACTATAGTTTATGGTTTTCTTTCTGTTACTACAAGTACAAAAAATGCATAAACAGCCGTTTTATTTGTCAGAGAATTCATTTCCTTTGATCAGTATATAACATATAAATATTCTGTAAACGAGTCCAATATATAATAAAATTTGCTTCGAAATCACAGAAGATCTCAGATCACAGTACTACACAGTCTACACTACTTGTTCTGGCTTCAATTTGAGTAAAAAAATGTAGTCCATATATTATTATTCAGGAGCCCCTGACACTAATAATAACCACCGCATGAGAATGATCCTGTTAGGGGGTTACAGGAGTTACCATAGTTAAGGGTC
>BPUM01001213.1:0-60052 GCA_020521455.1 Prunus kanzakura | reverse complement strand
TACAATATCTCCTGATATACATGCCAAGTCTAAATATCCCATTAGCCATTATGTGTCAACTCATCGTTTGTCTAAGTCATATGCATCATATTTGTGTCAATTATCTAGTGTATGTGTGCCAACTAAGCTGCAGGATGCTTTATCTGATCCAAAATGGGTAGATGCAATGCATATTAAGATGGAAGCCTTGAACAAAAATGCCACGTGGGAGTTAGTTCCTTTACCAAAAGGAAAAAAAGGCAATTGGGTGCAGATGGGTGTTTAATTTGAAGCACAAAACTGATGGGTCCATTGACCGTTACAAGGCAAGATTGGTAGCAAAAGGGTATACTCAGACCTATGGAGTGGATTACACGGAGACTTTTGCTCCAGTAGCGAAGCTCAATACTGTGCGCGTACTCTTGTCCTTGGCTGCTAATCATGATTGGCCGTTGTTACAATTTGATGTTAAAAATGCATTCCTCCATGGTGACCTCAAAGAGGAGATTTACATGGATCTCCCTCCTGGTATTCCTGTAACCTCTACAGATGGTGTTGTATGTAAGCTGCGGAAGTCTTTATATGGATTGATGTAGTCTCCAAGAGCGTGGTTTGGGAGATTTGCAGAGTAACTCAGATCATACTTTGTTTCTAAAGCGTCATAAAGGTAAATTGATAGCTTTAATTATTTATGTTGATGATATGATTGTGACTGGAGATGATCAGGCAGAAATGCAAAATCTCCAGAAATATCTGGCGTCTGAGTTTGAGATGAAATCATTAGGTGACTTGAAGTACTTTCTTGGGATTGAAGTTGCCAGATCTAAATATGGTATCTTTTTGTCCCAAAGGAAGTATGTGTTGGATTTACTTGCAGAAATTGGAATGTTGGATTGTAAACCAATTGATACTCCTAGTGAACAGAATCACAAGTTGGGGTTATATCCTGATCAAGTTCCTACCGATAAGGAGCGCTATCAACGACTTGTGGGAAAATTAATTAATTTAGCTCATACACGTCATGATATTGCATATGCAGTGAGTGTAGTGAGTCAGTTTATGCACTCGCCTAGTGAAGACCATATGAGAGCTGTGACACGTATTTTGAGATATCTCAAAGTAACTCCTGGCAAGGGTTTAATGTTTTCCAAGTATGGTCATATAGATGTGGAAGGGTACACAGATGCTGATTGGGCAGGTTCAGCTACAGATAGGCGTTCGACATCTAGGTATTTTATGTTTGTTGGTGGCAATCTTGTTACGTAGAGGAGCAAGAAACAAAAGGTGGTGTTTCGATCTAGTGCTAAGGCCGAGTATCGGGGGATGGCCCATGGTGTATCAGAGTTACTATGGTTGAGGAGATTGTTGAGAGACCTTGGTTTTGGGCCTAAGAAACCCATGGATTTATATTGTGACAATACGGCTGCGATTGCAATTGCTCATAACCCTGTACAACATGACCGTACAAAGCATGTGGAGGTTGATCGAAATTTCATTAAAGAAAAGTTGGATGCGGAGATTGTTTCCTTCCCCTTCATCCGTTCTGAGTATCAGTTAGCCTATGTTCTTATGAAAGCTGTTTCTACAAGTATATTTCTAAACTCGCTTGACAAGTTGGGCATGCGTGACGTCTTTGCTCCAACTTGAGGGGGAGTGTTAGTTAGATATCCTATTCTATTAGGATATTTCCTTCTTATTCTATTAGGATTTTATTTATTTCATTTTGTATAGATATTATGTAATTATGATTCCACTTATTTCCTAGTTTAACCCTACTAGGGTTTGTAACCTTGTATTATAAATACCTCTTTTCAAAGAATGAAATATATCAAAAAATATTCTACCATATTATTTGACTCAAATAAATTATTATGAGCTGTGGCTTACTTCCACTTTTTTTTATTGGGATTTAGCTTTAGGCAGAGGAGTACAATTAAGTGAGCGATATTGTCAACTAGAGAGTAGAAAGTAGAGTCTGAATTATTATTATTATTTTATCTTCAGAGTTGAGCTGCCTGCAAATTATTTAAAGGCGGTATTCAGTTGCCTTGCCTGGCCGTGGTAAGTTAGTCATTAGATTGGTGTATCGACAAAGGGAAATCTACTGAGATGAGTGAATCAACAGAGCAAAAAGTTAAGGTAATTGATGGTAATTGATAGATAGCTTCTCTAGCTCTCCAAAGATTCTGCGCTTTTCCATTGACATTGACAATTTAAGTTTATTTTGCGTGTATGCAGCTGATACGGAGTAATCCCTCAATATATATTCACGCCAAATACTTAGAAAAATCTCCAATTTGCAAAGAGTTGAATATAAACAACTTTTGTTTTTTGTCATTGAATTAACTATATGTTGGTAATTGTATCCATTTGGTTAAAGGTGACAATACATGTTTATGGTGACAATACATGTGAAATGTTTACTAGGAAGGTTGTTTACTAGGAAGGTTTCGTCATAGGACGAGGAACATAGTTTACAAAGTGTTTTTGCTTTACTTTAATTTGGTAAACATATAAGTCTAATAGAATATTCATTATGTGGATCAAGACCAAACCAAGCTGGAGGCTCTGCCGTTGTGAAGGACGTAGAAAATATATTGTTATTTCAAAGTTGAATTGTTCTTTGCCTGTAAGCTTATGTCACGCACATTGTCATTGTCGTGAATATTTTTCTTTTGTTATACACCGACATAGAAAATACTTTAATTTGGTAAGTACATCTGAAAGAAGTTTTTACGTTACTGATGCGAGCAGTCGACCGTTTTCTTCCGTCCACATGGCTCCTCCTTCCCTGGGGTCAGTCGTCCGATATACAAACAAATGCAAGCTTGGCAGGGCACAAATAAATAATATAATATATGCTACTTGTTTTTCTTGAAGAAGGGATCAAGATTTGTCCACGGCGCAGCGCTGAGCTGGCGATTGTTGTTCATTCCATTTTTCTTATGGGACTGATTAGTGGAGTACTCAGAATATATAAAAATTAATTTTAGCGAGTGTGAATATGAGAATATGGCTATGGACGGAGATAGGAGACGGTAGAGTCATTTTCTATTATAAGTTTCCATTTTCAACGAATAGATTAAAAGGCAATTCTCACTCGCCTTGGAAGCTTTGGTGTGTTAGGAATGGGGTCATAGCTATTACCAGTCAAATGGGCAGTGGTGAAGGATCTAAGCCGAACAAGTATTTGAACCATTTTATTTCAAAAATGAATGTTCTTCAAAGATGGATTGATGTGGTTTGTCGGGTGAGAACCCACCACACGCAAGGGAATTGGTGGTAGCAGGGCAGGTGTGGCGCAGCTTGGTGGTGCTAGGAGATGTGGCAGGCAGTGCAACGGTGTTATTCGTGGTGCAGTGGAAGAAGATGAGAGAGGATATGCAGCGTTAGTAGGGTAAACTTGTTTTTTTCTTTTAAAATAGGGCAAAACTTTTATATAATTAATATAAATATTTATTTAGCTGCCCATTTAATTTGACATGTCATATACACATAAGTTGTCATAAAACATGGTCTTTTAAATGTGATTAATTAAGGTGATACAAATAGCATTACTGTACCAATGCATTTGGAAGATGAAATTTAAAACTACAAAGAAATTCATAAATAATGGAATTTAAAATGATGGAAATTTATGTTTTAGAATTTGTAAAGTTTCTTGTTTGAGTAATGGATTTAAAGTACAGAATTTAACCTTTATTTGTAAAGTTATCTTTTTAAAAAACTCAATATCTCTTGAAATCTTAGAAATGATGACTTTTAGATAGAATTTAAAGTTGGGATTTATGATCTCCAAATTCCATGTTTTTCAGAATTTCTAAATTTTTATGTTTTTTTTTTTCCAAACATGGGAATTAGTTCTTGTCAATTTAGAAATTCTTATTGTTCTCAAAATTCTAAATTTATTTCCCTCATCCAAACGCATTGTTAAAAAAACACTTATTTTGACTTTGGAGGCTTGGTGCTTGGGTAAGTGACATACGGGCTTTTCGTCATAGGTTAATCTCTAGATTAGACACTTCACATGGTTATTTAACTTGTATGATTTTATCTTTTTCTTTCCTTGGTGGAGGTATGTAATGTGATTTGTTTTGCACAGATAACTAACTCCTCCACAAGGTGTCATGTACGTACGTGACAATATTAACAATCAGATTGTAGGTATATGTATAGTGGAATGTATTGGGCCTTTCTGATAACCAGTGAAAGCTTTTCCCATGTATCAAAGAAAAAAAATGTTGAATTAATGTTTGACTCTTCCATTGGTGTTACGTGGGATCCACTTTTGCAAATAGGATCATTTCTGGGAGGCAAGACTAACGTCGGGTCTAAATTGATTAAGGGCTCGTTTTGTTTGGGAAATGATTCTCAGAGTGCCAGAATCACTTACGGAGAGAAGTACTTTTTATGTGTTTTTATCCTTATAATCACTTAAAGTGATTATATGGAGAAGTGTTTCTTCATAGAAATGATTATTGACCTATCTAGAATCACTCTTAAACGAGCCTGAAATTTAAATTAATAAGATTATCAAATTGGCAAAATCGAAATTGCAAGAAAAAAAACAAGTAAATAGAAGTAACCATCGGTCTGCTAAAATGAAATTAATCCTCAGTGGCAGTGGATTGTTGCCCTAGTCTCCCTGCAGTTTAGACCACGTAAGTGGGTTCAATGGGCCCTGCTGTGGGATGGTTTCTCGTAAGCCCAGAAAAAAAAAATTAAGAAAGAGAGACTTGCATGGCTATTACATGTGTGTGATTCAATTTCGCAAAAGAATTAATTAGATTTAATAAAGCAAAACAAGAGGGGGTTTCACTGATTTATTTAGATAAAGATTGGGAAATCCTTCGAGTTACAAGGGTTTCACTAATTTATATAAATATATTTAGATAAAGAATGGCACATCTTTCCAGTCACAACCACCATTGCTAGACAAGTAGAATCTAATAAATAACGTGTCAAAAACGACTCCTATAACTTGCACAACCAACCAAATACCTCCCTCATCGTTCGTGTTTTTGTTATCAGGCAGCAGCTCACCTATAACTTGCTCAACCAATCCTCGCAAGCTCGACTTCACGGACTCTGCTTGCACTGCAACTCCTTTTGAACCATCTTGGTAATTAATGAAAAACGAAACGAAAGGTGAGCTTCTGGAATCTTGAATTTATGTGCATTTCTAATATAAAAAATTAAAAAAAGGAAAACAAATAAACATATAATCAGCCTTTGAGTACTCTCTTACTGATATTAGAGTCTTGGGTATTTATTTTGAAGTGGTTATTCTCGTCCAAATCCGTTCTGAGCCTCTTGTTGTGGGAATTAAGGCCATCTATAGTCGAGTGGTTCGTGGAGTTGCTTTTGTCCGTCATCGCCACTCAGAGTACCCTAAGGCCCCGTTTGGTTCACGGAATGAATTTGATGGGAAATCATTTCCCATGTCATTTCCCAAGGGATGGGAAATGGTGATTCCTTTCCCATGTTTGTTTTGAGTAGGAATGGAAAACAAATTTTGTTTAGTTTCCCAATTGTACCCCTATTAAAATAATTAAAAAATACCAATAATTGTTGGATAAAAACTGTAATTATGAATTGTTAATAAGGACAAATTAGTCAAAAAAAAGTTAGTCTTACTTTCCCATGGGAAGGGAAAGTGAAACCCAAGTAGGAAGGAAGGATTCACTTTCCCTCCTACTTTCCCATGTGCTAGGCAACGCTTTCCCATGCCGGACTTACCAAACATGGGAAAGCAATTGGTTTCCCATCCCCAAGATTCCTTTCCCATGAACCAAACGCAGCCTAAGAGCAAAGTACTTGTGGGACGAAACTAAATTTGAGAGGACGCGGATAGTAGTGCCGCATATGTGGGAATATATAAGTTAAAATTTTTGTTTTTGTTTCTTCTCAAATTCATTACTAATTAATTTCTTGCTATCTTACTGGACCATGTAGGGACGGCCAAACGTATGATAACTCAACACGACTTCCTTTTTGTTTTGATTCATAAGCACCGACAAATAAAGAGCCTAATGTCACGACACTTTACCAAATAAAAGAAAAAAAGAAAGAAGGTACGTAAAGTGTGGTTTTATCATCTGGACTCTCACACTAATAGAATTTTATGCTTTCAATTATTTTTCAAGCCAATAAGAGGTGCTAGCGCGTTCTGGTTTGATTAAGTTTAGGTCTTAAACCGCACATCAAACCAACATATGACAAAATATTATTACACTGCCAAATTTTACTTTACACCACACCACACCACATAGGCATCGATAAACTTGAAAACTGATGTTGTTAGTATATTAGGCATCAATTTTATAAATAATAAGACTAAAAGTGTATAAAGACATCAGCAAAAATTTCAGACTTTGCCTACCGATATCGTTGATGCTACTTTAGCATTTATGGTTAAATATACGATGCCTATTCATTGGCGTATTCTCACACAAAGGACCTCTTGGTTGGTGTTGGGCGTTACTAATCGTATTCTCACACAAAGGTCCTCTTCTTTGGCGTTGGGCATTACTAATCGTATTCTCACACAAGACTCAAGACTTTGGTCCCAGTCGGAAATATGTGACAGCTCTCATGATAATTTATTTCTACACTAACCATGCATTTGTTTGTATCTGACTAATGAAGAAATTTGAGGTTCTAAAGGTCAATTTTGACATAGTGAATTAGTCCAAGACTGTAGTTTTGTCTAATATTGAGAAGGCAACTGTCACCAAATTATCAAGAACTCATCTCATAATGTTTAGTGTTGCTCTCATGGCAATTAATGTCCTAAATCAAAATCCATGATATCGATTTCATACCACTTGTTAAAATAATACAAAACGTCACTACTACAATAATGTAAAACAACGACATTAAATACACGACGTAAAATGAAAAAATCGTCGTGGTTTAAAAAATCATTACAAACAACGATTGATGTTATAACAACCGTCGTTGTGCAGTCCTAAAACCTTAGTTGATTTTAATAACACGACGGTTGAAAGAAGAGTGCCGTCTTCTTTCAAATTAGTTGATTTTAATAGCACGACGGTTGAAAGAAGTCACCGTCGTCTTTCCAAGATGCGCTAATAAAAAGTTCGCATAAGTGAATTCGCGGCCATTCGCAAACCTCTCGAGTTCGCATCTTTTCAGTCTACCATAAAGCTCCTGATAATTGTGAAGCTCCAACCCTAGCCTCCTTCCTTTTGAAATTCGCGACCCTTCGTGCGATTCATCTTGTGGATCTCGTTGAACCTCTCCTTCAACACTGGCTTCGCTACCTTCCCATTCACGATCCGCCTCTCTTGGCTCAAATACTACAACAGCCGTTCTGTCAGAGGTAAATTTGGCGACTACTTCGTACAGAGATTTAACGAGCAGCGAGTGACGAATCCAACAAGGTATCTGTGTTTTCAGAGGAATATGAGTATGACTATCTGTGTTGGCCCAGGTTCCAATGGAGGGAAATTCGTTTTGAGAATTGAAGACACGGATTTGGAGAGGTCTGCTAAGGAATCTGAAGAGGCTGTGCTAATCGATCTCTCTTGGCTTGGTCTGTGTTCTCTGTCATGACTCTCTCTCTCTCTCTCTCTCGCAGATCTGTTGCTCTACTCTCCAGCCTCTGTAAGTTCCTCCTCCTCCTCCTTCTAATTTAATTTTTTATTTTGAGCCAAAGGAAATTGACAAATCTTGGAAGACAAGAACGTGTGTAAGTTTCAATTTTCTATATGATTTCCACCATCTATATTATTTTTTGGTTACTTTGATTTTGAATCTGTGATTTTTTGAGCAGTTGATGGAATCGAAGGCTAAACCTAGGCTACTCTTGAAGTCTCTTATGTAACTGGTCCATGTCAATATGATTTGAATTGTTGATACTCAAACTGTGTTAACTGGTCATTACCTAATTAGTTGAGGGTTTTATGCTTAATACTCAATCGATATGCTACTAATCATCAGCATTTGAGCTTTTGTTGCTCCTAAAATTCTGATACAATATTGGTATTCTTTACAGAGTATAAACACATTGTCACATTATAGTAGGTGTTGTCTCTCATTATTGACTCCATCATGGTTTGCAAATGTCTTGAGTGTAGTAAACTTTTCTGATCCATGATTTTCCATCATAGTAGGTGTCTTGAGATGTTCTACTTCTGATGATTGTCATGTGATCTCATCATATGATAGAGCAGCTCTCAAACAGGTATTATTAATTGCCATACTACTGTACATTTTCTTTGGTGGAACCATTATTTTAAGTTAGCTGTAGATATGCTTGGTATTCTCCGCCTTATGAATTACTATACTGCTATACTGATGTTTATCTCATTTAAGGATTTTGCTTAAATTTCCATATGTCACACTCTAATTCTTTGAAAATTAATCAGTTATGGACTAGTAAGAATCAAATTTTTATTGCAGATGGGTACTGGTCATTTTTCACCTATTGGTGGCTATCATTCTGGAAATGACATGGTGCTTATTTTGGATGTTGCACGTTTTAAGTATCCTCCTCATTGGGTGCCCCTGAAAATTCTTTGGGACGCCATGAATAATGTTGACTTATCTACTGGGAAACGCAGAGGGTATGCATTCTTGTGTGCCAGTAAATATTACAGCTAATGGCAATTAAATTGGATATGCATGTTGGAACTTGGAAGCAATTTTTGTATATTTTGCATTATGAGATGCATGCATTGAATATTTTGCTAAATTAGATCTTGCTGTTAGCTAATGTTTGGTTCAGACATACTACAGTAGGTTGAGGCCACTGAGCTATAGAGGTGCAGACATACTATTATTACAGCAGATCTGTAAACACCAAGATGACAGCTGAATGTGGAGACCAAGTACAAATTGTGGAAGATACAACAACTATAGGTTAATGCTTTGGATATGGTATTTTGTAATTATAGGTTAATGCTATGGAGATGGTATTTTGTATGGATATAGTAGGAATCAAGATTGGTTAACAATGTAATTACTTTTGAAACTTCAAGTTTTATGAAATAAATATTTTTTTTACTAAATAGAAGATTTGGACCTAAATTTATTGTTCAGAATGCATTATGGTTGTTTTTCTAGTTAAAATCGTTGTAGAGTTATTGAAAACTTATTAAAAGAAAAAAAAAACTAAAATGTAAAATCACTACGTCATTTTTACAATTAATAAATGACGGTTTTTTGGAACAAAACGTCGTCTTTAGATTTAATAGATGTCGGTTTTTAAACAAACCAATGTCTTTGGATATAATAAACGACGGTTCTATTAGAAAAACTGTCGTCTTTACATCTAATAGACTACGCTTCTTTCTGAAAAAACCGTCGTGTTTACATTAATAGACGACGGTTCTTTCATAAAAACCGTCGTCTTTACAATTAATAGACGACGGTTTGGAGTAAAAGCGTCGTCTTTACAAATAATAGACGAAGGTGAATTACTGTCGTAATTTGACATTCAAAAGATGGTGGTCAATTTAACGACGGTTTTTAAAAGGAAAAGACGACAGGTTTTTCCCGTCGTCTATTTCAATTTTTGTAGTAGCTACGTATTCTGTGACAAGAAATACTATTTCTTTTACTAAAACGCTAGTATGTTTTTCCAATTACAACTATCGATCGACTCAACTAAATTAGAAATGTAATTGTAAATAAAGATTATGTATTTATGTTCGTTCATTACAAAGGGTTTGAATACATTCAATACAAGCAGGTGGTCATTAGGTACAATCATATATGGGGTTATTTACTAAAGGTACAACAAACTCTCATGCAACGAAAGGATTGCGCCATAATATTTTGCCAGCTGGGCATACAAAGGTTGTTGCTCATTAGGTTAGTGATATATGTCATAGCTTTTCATCATAGGTTATCTGAATAAACAATCTCCAAAGTTTCAAAAAAAAGTTTTTTTTACGATTTCCGTGGTTTTTATTCAATTTTTATCGATATCGATAATTTCTCGATATTTCTATCGAAATTTCCGTGTTTTTAGATTATCGATATTTCCAAAACCATCGATATTTTAGACCTTGGTGATGAGGAGTTCCTCCTCAGTTTTAAGGAACCAAACTTTTCCCCTTTGAATAGTACAAGTGAAGAACTGCGAGCAAGTATTGAAACAACGTAAATGATAAGACCATTGCAATATGACATTAAAGATACTTTTTAATTAGCTAGAAAATGGGCTTAGGAATGGAAAATCATTTACTTTTCCATATTTAGTAAGTCCAGGTTTGGAGAAGATTTCCCACCTCATAGGAAAATAAGGGGAAATGGAACCGTACATTCACTTTGGGTTTCATTTTCCTTTCCCATGTGAAACCAAGACACATTAATTACATTTTTTATGACAAATATACCCATTAACAATTAAAAAAATAGCAAAGCAAGGATTAATTACACATTTTTTGCTTTTTTGCATATTTGTAATTTAAGGATAGGAATTGGATTTGAGGTATTTTCCCAGTATTACCAAATATAAGAAAAGAAACATGATGATTGACATAGGTATTTTCCCAGGCCTAAGGATTATACAACTGTGAATATTTCATCCTACCTCATCGGGGTCAGAATCTTAGTCGCATACAAACAAATGCATGGTTGGTGTACAAATAAATTATACAAATTTATAAATAAACCCAATCCTAGACATGTATTTATAAAAAAACCCAAACACTATTTAAACATAGAAACACACCCAAAATCAACCCCAAAATCTACAATTGTATATTTTTTGGGTGTGTTTATAAATGGGTTTTGAGTGTGTGTAATAATGGGTTTTGGGTGTGTTTATAAAGTGTTTTGGGTGTTGGGTGTTTTTATAATTTCAGCCCCCATTTTGGGTGTTTTAGTGAAACTCCCAATAAATTATTATGAGTTATCGCTTACTTCCGTATTTGTTAATTGGGACCGAAGTCTTTGACTTTAGTGAGAATACAATTAACTTAGAGAGAGGAGTAAAATAAGTAAGCGATATTGTTATCTAGAGAGTAGAAGCATGTTTCATGTGTAAGTATGTGGGAATGGCATGTAACAGATTCTATTGCACAAATTCTATTTCCTCCGTAGTTTCGAACAAAAGAGAAGAAATGATCACCATGGTGGTGATGGCCACCTCTCAATCAAGATCAACCTAAAATTGGATTGGGTTGTGGGACATGCTAGTTTGAGTGCTATTAGCACTACCTTAGGTACCTCCCCGGGTATGGGTTATATGCTTGATAGGTTATTGGTCTATACTATGAATAGGTAAAATGGGAAAAATTAAATTAAGGGAGGGAATATTATCTATATAATATTTATATAGGGGTTATGAACTCCACCATCATATGTACCTCCCCTTGAATGATGATACTTGGAAACAGTGGATATGGACACTGAGATACATGGAAATGGATATGGATTTGATATGGTTTGGATATGACGGAACTTGGGGCATACCTTAACGGGGTGTCGCTGTAGACCCTTAATTGGGTAGTCTACGCGCGTGGGACTGTTTACAGACGCACGGGTCTTGATTTTTTGTTCGTACGTGCTGGCTGAGAGTTGGTCCCCCAGTTGGACGGCTCGTCCCTAGCCACATGGTCATTTGAGGGGTGGACTAGTCAAACGATCCCCAGTTGGATTGTTTCCCCCCAGTACATGATGTCCATAATCATATGTACCTCCCCTTGGATACTGATACATGGACACAGTGGATATGGATACTTGGAAATGTCGGAACCCGGGGCATCCTTGACGGGATGTTGCTGTAGACCCTTGATTGGGTAGTCTGCGCGCGTAGGATTGTTTACAGACGTACGAGTCTTGATTCTTCATCCATACGTGCTGGCTGAGAGTTAGTCCCCCAGTTGGACGACTCGTCCCTAGCCACATGGTCATTTTGAGGGCTGTTACATGTGGACTAGTCAAACGATCCCTGGTTGGATTGTTTTCCCCTGGTACATGATGATGGTGAGAGGTGAGTGTATATATAAATAATTATTCATTTATAGGCATGCATATTACGTATATGTGTATGTGGTTTTGTTTCTGGATTGAGATTCGTGACATTGTACCTTGTGAGTACCCTGTACATGTATAAATGTTTAAGCCCTAGATTGGGAAGTGTTGTACGGAAACATACGCCTTGGATAGGGTATGGTTGCGGGATTGAACTGATATGAAGGGAAGAAATTGATAATGTGTTCATTGTGTTTTGTCGGAATTGGAGTTGTGATAGATCTAAAGTTTGTTCGTTGGTTTTACTTTAAATAATTGTATATATCGGAGTTGTGACCGTTGATGACAAGAATTACGTGTGGCTTGATCCCTTGTCCAAGGGTACGTAGGTAGCTTGGGGTCTCACCTAGGTGCAGCTGCGCAAATACTATGTTTAAAAGGTTTGATCGAATCAGAGTATGTGAACGGATTTTGAAGTGGTTAGTGGATTTGAATCCTAATTATAATTGTTGGGTTCGGTTATGAATATGTTGTTATGCCAGAAGCTTGATTTAAGCTTGAGCGAGATTAAATGTTTGTTTATTCCTCAGTGATCACTTGAATGAATTCTATTAAACAGTATATGTGGTTCTCACAGGTCTGAAGACCTTTTCGAAGTAAATGATTGATTTTAGGTTGGGTTATTTTATATAACTGCTAGTGGTTCTGCCTTGAGTTTATTTGGAGGTTGGATGCCTAACCTGCAAACTGTGTGTATTGCATTGTGTGTGCTGCCTGTTGGGATATAAACTGTGATTTTCTTACATGTTGAAAATTTGGGAAAAGTCAAATTTACAGGGGAGATTTGCCTTGGTCAGCTGTGTTTGTTTTCACTTGTTGGTACCTTTGGAAATGGAGGAATAATCATATTTTTCTCCCTTGTGATGAGTTTACTGCGGATCCTGTTAAGGCTATTTTTATGGCTGTGAGGGAATGGTTCAAGGCCTCTCTGGTGGGTGTTAAAGTGAGTTCTAATCTTCAGATCTTACTCAGCTGGAAGCCTCCTGGTCTTGGTTTGTACAAATTAAATGTGGATGGTTCTAGGAGGGCAGCCTCAGGTTGTATTGGTGCTGGCTGAGTGATCCGTGGGGCTGATGGTGATTGGATCTGTGGTTTTGCTGTGAATTTAGGCAAGGGGCAGATCCTTGAGGCTGAGCTTTGGGGTTTGTATTTTGGGCTTCAGTTGGCTTGGGATAAAGGTATCACTAATCTTCTTATAGAAATGGATGCTGCTGTTGTTGTTTCCCTTGTTCAGCAAGCTGATACCTTGAGTTGTCACCCCCTTGCTGCTTTGATTCAAAGCTGTTGTGCTCTTATGAGGCGTATTGGCAACTTTCACCTTGCTCATGTTTATAGAGAAATGAATGTTGTAGCTGATTGTATGGCTAATTGGAGCTTTAACTTGGATTTGGGGGTTTGTTTTTTGGATGAGGCCCCTGCTTGGGTTAGCTCCTTCTTGGAGGATGATTTTTTAGGTGTTGTTAGGCCTCGTTTGGTCTGTAATCGTTAGCTGTTGTTTCTTTTTGGGGTTTTGTCCCCCCCATCTCATCAAAAAAAAAAAAAATTTGGGAAAAGTCAAATTTACAGGGGAGATTCTGCCGAAATTTCGGCAGAAAGTCTCGTGGCCTTCTCCTTTTTGGTAAAGAGGCTCGATTTTAGTAAGTGGGCCCGACATCGGTGTGATGTCGAAAAATTTCCACAGGATTCGTCTCAGGTTCCGAGGAATTCGGGGCGGGTCCTGTTATTGCAAGTATCTTAATATTGTCTTTGCTACTCCATAGTGTATATGGCTTGGATTTTGCATAAATCTTGATAGTAAGCTTGTCGAGTACATGAGGTCGAGTCTTGTTGTTGTCGATTCCTTTGATCCAAGAGCATGCGTTGAGTATAACTAATTTGTTACCTCATTTGTCCCATCTTCATCACAAGTGGCGGATCTATTCACCAAAGCCTTGGGAAGTAATGCCTTTCACAAGTGGAGACTCTGGCAATGTGAAAGGCAAAGCAAATATGTATATTGCAAATTGATCTATCTACCTTTGCCTCTTTTTGTCACTTACATTCGTCTGAGCATCTTTCGGAAATTCCATATGTTAAAAAAGACTAAGACTAATTAATACTTAACGGAGGACTGACACTGACATACATGTTGGGAAAAAGAAAAAAGAAAAAAAAAAGTTGGGTCATCACAGGAGTTCTTTAAAAAGTAATGCTTCAACTCATTCTTCAGCTGATGGCCGAAGGCTGATGGTCGATGGCCGAAGGTTGATGGCCGATAGCTGATGGCCGAAGGTTGATGGCTGATGGCCGAAGTCTGATGGCGCCGAAAGGGAGAAGTGTCTCCTGGAAGGTGCCGTTCGGCATGACTTTGAGAAAAGGCGCTGGAGAAGTGTCTCTTGGAAGGTGCCGTTCGGGATGGCTTTGAGAAAAGGCCGAAGGCTGATGGCCGAAAGCTGATGGCTGATGGCCGAAGGCTAATGGCCGATGGATGATGGCCGAAAGGGAGAAGTGTCTCCTGGAAGGTGTCGTTCGGCATGGCTTTGAGAAAAGGCGCTAGAAAAGTGTCTCCTGAAAAGTGCCGTTCGGCATGGTTTGAGAAAAGGTTGAAGGCTGATGGCCGAAAGCTGATGGCTGATGGCTGATGGCTGATGGCCGAAGGCCGATAGTTGATGGCCGAAGGCCGATAGCTGATGGCCGAAGAATGATGGCCGAAAGGGAGAAGTGTCTCCTGGAAGGTGCCGTTCGGCATGGCTTTGAGAAAAGGCCGAAGGCTGATGACCGATGGCTGAAGGCCGAAGGCTGATGGCCGAAGGATGATGGCCGATATCTGATGGCCGATGGCTGATGGCCGATGGCTGATGACCGAAGGCTGATGGCCGAAGGATGATGGCCGATAGCTGATGGCCGATGGCTGATGCCGAATCATCGGGGGGATGTGAAGACATCGCACGCACCAAATGATGCAAGGGTGCCGTGGGCCGAAGGCAGATGCTGAATCATTGGGGGGATGTGAAGACATCGCACGCGCCGAATGATGCAAGGGGTGCCGAGAGCACTCGTGAAGGAGAACGACATAGCGTTTTGTGTCGCTTCCCACAGATGGCGCCAAACTGTTGGCGCTAAAATTAGACGGGTAGTAAGTAGGCCAACTTAAAGATGAGGTGGATGTTGAAGGTGAGGACCCTCAGTATGTAAGAGCATTCGGTAGATAAATGGACATGCATACAGAAGACAAATGTACGTGGTTCACCCAAATAATGGGCTACGTCCACGGAGAAGTATGTTCTCATTATGATAATTTTGTATACAATGCACAGAGGGTTTGACCCAAGGAGAAGAGGAAGAATACCGAAGGCTGATGGCCGAAGGCTGATGGCGCTGAAGGCCGATGGCTGATGGCGCTGAAGGCCGATGGCTGATGGCCGATGGTTAATGGCCGAAGGCTGATGGCGCCGAAGGTCGAAGACTGAGGATCTGGCTGAAGGCCAATGATCCGTGGGCTTGTAAATGGGCTCATGGGTAAGCCCATGAGGCCCAAGTAGCCTGCCCAACTCTCCCCTTTCTTGAAGGGGAGAGGTCTCCTTTTATAAAGAAGGGAGAGTCTCCTCCTCTTGTGTTTTGTCGATGTGGGACTCCCTTCCCTTTGGCTTGGGAGTGTTTGGGGAGTGCTTGGCCAGATATTGTACAAACAAGTGTAAGATTCAAAATTTATATATAAGCTACTAATCAACGCAAAGCCTTCATTAAATCAAGTCAGGAATCAATTTCTATTTTTTTTAAATCTGATTTATTAAATAAATCAATTTAAGTTTATTTGGGTTGCGAAATTAGTTATGAGATTGATTTTCCGCATTCAAGATACAAAATCAGAGCTTCAAAATATTTGTTTGTGTGGATTGAATTTCCAGAATAAGAAATCGTTGTTTAATTAATGTATTTTTTTTTGTTCATGGTTAGATAACTTAACGTTTTTTTTCAAAGCCATAGGTAAATTATTTTACAATATACCTATAAATGTGTATAGGTACATTATTTGGAGAGAAAAAATAGGTACACTATTAGAGAAAAAAAGAGGTACATTATTTAGAGAAAAAATAGATACATTTAAAAAAAAATGGTTTTTCATAAGGTCTGATGGGTATATAGATTCATTTGAAAATGGTTTTAGAGAAAAAAAATGGTTTTAAAAAGTAGATTCATCTGAAATTGGGTTTGACACATAGATTTATAGAGTGATGGGTATATGTCTAGGAAATAAAAAATGTAGGAAATAGAATATATATTGGACAAGCCCTAATATATAACAATAGCTTGCTTCAAGTCAATGTTGGGTGAATTAATGCAGCGGTACTATACTATGACAGAGTAGGA
Source organism: Prunus kanzakura (assembly GCA_020521455.1). Lineage (NCBI taxonomy): Eukaryota > Viridiplantae > Streptophyta > Magnoliopsida > Rosales > Rosaceae > Prunus > Prunus kanzakura. The sequence continues at coordinate 43,714 of BPUM01001213.1, read as the reverse complement.
AGTAGCTAGCTAGGAAAGACCCTGAGAGAAATAGAAACTAAGGGGGGTGTATTCAATTAGGATTTTAAAAGACTATTTAGGGATAAAAAAGTCTAGTGGATTTAAGCAGAATGTAATGACTTATGAGATTTTATTTATGGATTTTTTACAATCAAGATTTTTAACTTATGTATTTTAAAATATTTATATCAAGACTTACAAGATTTAAAAGGACCACATGGATTTAACGGATTATGAGTTTAAAAAATCCAATGGCTTAGAATATACCACATCAGCTAAATAAGTTTTGGTTTTATTTTTATGAAACTGACAATGCTAACTGCAATTATGCTAGAAACCCTTAGCCCCTCTTGAATGGTGGCGAGAATCAAAGATAATAAAAACACAAAGTTGGGTTAATTCTTTCTACCATGCACATTGAGCAAAATTCCACCAAAAAAAAAAGCTGAAATAATTTCTACTTCATATTAAGAAAGAGAAAGCCGCATATAGTCTCCTCAACATTGAACAAGTTTAGATTTGGGTTGCTACATTTTCAGCTGAATTCTCTACCTCTCATTCGACAGAATCAATGGTAAAACCATTGTCCCCTGCTGCTTGAACACTACCTTCAAGTTCAATCAAGTTCTGCCGCATCTCAACATTTTGATCCTCGACTACATCACTACTTGTCATATTGTCACTAATTACCCCATCATCAGGATAATTTACCATTTTGTTTTCAGTTGCAATCAAATTGTCAGAAACATTATCTCCTTTACTAACAGAGTCTTGAGCTGCAACCCCACTGGAGTATATTCCACCTGAGCTAGTGAGATGAGAATTTGGATAATTCTCTCCTTCCACAGCAGAAGGCATGTTATCAGGTAAGTTAACATCCCTGGACAATCGCATATTGGTTCCCAGCTGCTGCAGCAAAGCCTCTTTGAGGCATTTCGTCGAACAGATGGTGGGAACCAGCTGAGATGAATTAAACAGATGCTGCAACAATACCCAGACTTTGTGTTTTGACATCCATAATAAATGGTCCTTTTCTTGTTTGAAAATGACATTAGCCCTCTTCATTATCTTCTGGGACTAGAGGTGCATTGCCTAAGTTCTGTCTTTTACATCTCCAATCTTGTATATTGTTGACTTCTTGTGTCGCAATTCTATGATTGAGTGAAAAGAAACATCCAGAATACCTTTGAGTGATAACAGCTTTCCTCACTAGAGCGTGATCCACTATGCAATTGAGTACTGTCGCCTAGTTGACTCATTGCCTTTACTATTCAAGATGTTGCTCAACTTATGGGCACCTCGAACTCCAACTACGGATTGACTTCCAATCCTATATTACATGTTTGCACTAACTTCATTGAGCATGATTATCACTTTATTAATGTCAGTCAATCTGTCCAGCGTGTATATCAGACTATCAATTTCTCGACTAAAGGGATTCACAAGCACTACTATGTGCTTTTGCACTCCAAACTCGTCCTCTCTTGACTACCGAGTTGGGAGGGGAGTACTAGCGTATTAGGTAGCCTCCTTACTTGTCTCTTGATTAGTGCGCTCCTGGGGATCGCTGGAGAGGGTGGTTTTGTGATCTGGATCAATGGGTTTTGGCAGGTCCTTCGGCAGAGCTTGGGGTTCATCTTTTCCAGAGAAAAAAAAAAATCCCACGTGAAAAATCTCATGGGTTAGGGTGGGATTTGAGATAGGGTTTGGTATTTATACCTTCCACTAAAAAGTCCCACACAATTTCACATTTTAAAAAATCCTTCGAAGTTAGTAAGTTTTTGAATACCATAAGACTTTTTGTTACTTGTTTAAAGTCTTGATTGAATACCATGTGATTTCGACACCCTCGTTTAAAAATCCTAATAGTCTTAATGGAATACCACAAGACTTGTTTGAATTATTTAAAAGTCTTAATTGAATACCACAAGACTTTTTTATTCTAAAATAGTCTTTTAAAATCCCAATTGAATACACCCCCCTAAGCAAACAAAAAAGAAGACAGTAGAGACAAGGCTTAAATAGCAGGAAGGCAAGCAATGTTGGGTCCATGCATGCAGTGTTGATAAAAAGCAGGAAGGCAAGCAATGTGTTTATCGTGTATATCTAATAATTCAGTCTTGATGTTGATGCTTATCAACTTAATTTGTACAAATACTCAGTCAAGTGGCAAGGTAATTAATATGGTAATTAAGGTCTCCAGCTAACTTGTACGACACACGCAATTGTACAAATACTCAGTCAAGTGGCAAGGTAATTAATATTGTAATTAAGGTCTCCAGCTAACTTGTACGACACACGCAACCAACACTAGTGTATAATGGGTAGCATTTTTACTTGTACAAATACTCAGTCAAGTGGCAAGGTAATTAATAATATTGTAATTAAGGTCTCCAGCTAACTTGTACGGCACATGCAACCAACACCAATGTATAATGGGTAGCATTTTTACTCATCTAAGTTCTAACCATCAATTTTTTTGGTAACAATCTAACCATCAATTTCAAGACTTGACATATTAAGTGACGCATTTACATTCTGGGCTGTATGGGTTGTAGCTACAATTTTTTTTTTTTTAACATTTCAAATATCCATGTAGTCTTGAAAAAAAAACTCTTGTAACCATGTAGACACAGCCCATCCCATTTGAAACCACTCAATGAAACTTTATGCAAATGACAAAATTCACCTTATTGAACACATTAACTTATAAATAGGGATAGTTTTGGAATCCAAAAAATACAATAAATCAGATTTTAAGTTATATTAGGTAACTTTCTTAGTTGGATCCTAGTTATCAGGTATTATTTGAAAAAATTAGGTATTTTAAATAGAAAAATAAAGAGAAGGGTTGTAGGTGATTTAAAATGAATTTTATGGGTCTAAGCTCAATTTACTATTTTTTTTTTCTTTCTCTTTCTGTTGTTGTAGGTTGGGGTGGAGGGTGGGGGCACTAGGGTTCTGGGTTCGTGAATTGTGGGGATTGTGGTTGCGTGCTGGGGTGGAGGGTGGTTGTGGTATGGATTTGAGGGTTGGAGCTTGCGTGGTGGTCATGGGGGAATGGAGGGAGACTATATTGGTGGGGGAGAGGGAAAGCGTAGAGCGAAGAGGGAAAGAGAGAGCGATTGTTTTTTAAAATCTTTAACTTTTTTTATATAAATATTTTATAAATATTTTAATCAATTTAAAATTAAAAAAAGAGAAAATGTGGGACCTATAGTGCCACGTAGGCAACTAACGGAGAGAATCCTAACGGCGAAACCACATTGTAATAAATTTAAAAAATCTTTAATTGAGAAAATAGGAACTAATATGTCTTAAAGGTGTAACCATATAACTGTAATTAACCCAATAAATTATCATGATATGTCGACTGTTGATTACTTCCGTACTTGTTTATTAGGACCCAAGTCTTGAGACTTGAGTGTAGAGTACGATTAACTTATTAAGTGACAGCTTCTCTATTTCACATGTAGCATGTTTCACGTGTAGGCATGTGAAAACGGCGGGTAACAAATTCTCTATTCCGTTTCCTCCCGAGTTTGGAACCTCTCAACCAAAGTCTTTCTACAATAGAAACAACTTCCTAAACTCCTCCCCATTGCTAGACCTTATGGGATTGTTTGGTGCCTAAGATTGAATTGGATTGGATAAACCGCTAAATCTAACATATGTTGAAACAAGAAAGGTAGAGATGAATGATTTTTCATTTTGGGGGATTAAGAGGGATAAGTTAAAATGTGTTAATGTCCTATCATTTTGTGGGGATTAAATGGGATAAGTTTTCTTCATGAATAATCTATCTGCTTTAAATATAGGAAGTTATTCTATCCAATCCAATTGTCACCGTTGAGTGAATGATAGATATTGTTAAACTTTGAGACTTGAGAGTAGAGTCTTTGTAACATTATATATTATCTTCAGAGTCTGGCTATAGGGTTCTTTCAATATAGGTCCAATTTTGAGTTTGCACTATGAATGTAGTCCACCTTTCTTTTGACGTAGAATTGGGTTCAGCGACTCAATAGGCCAACCAAGTATGCAAAGCCTTGGCCACTGTTTTTAAAACATTTACACATATTTCCATTGTATAGTCAATCCTCTAAATTTTATTAATTATTGTCAATTTTATCAAATGCTTTCAACCAGTGAATACCTTACCTTACGATGAGATACATATGTCTTTGGGTGGTTTGATTTACCTGCTTTGCAGGTTTGTGTATACCTCCTTCATAGGTAATTTCATATAATATATCTCCTCCATAGGTAATTAACATTCATATGTATACCTCTTCCATAGATAAATAGCATTCACATGTATACCTCCTCCATAAGTAATTTACCTATCCATACTCAATTAACATTCATGTATATTCCTAGTCCATAGATAATTACACCTCCTCCATAGGATTGTAAGAAGAAAAAGAAGGAAGAAGAAAGAAGAAGATGAGCAAGATGAAGAAGAAAGATTATAGGAATTTTTTTTATTTTTTTGGTATCAGCGCATATTTTATAAATTCAAATCATAATTAACTAAAAGGTCAAATATAGTAATTATTGGCCTAAAATTAATTTCTTACCCGTTTATGAATTGCAATTAGAATCGAAAGTTGTATTAATTAGCTAATTATTATGATATAAATCAGACTTTCCTGATTTAAATCATAAAGGCATAATTGGAACATGAAAATAAATTTAAAAAGAAAATATATATATGATTACATCATAAAAGTAGAAAAGGAATGTAATTCTATTTGGCATTGAAATCAAAGGACTTGGATTACTAACAATACGTGTGTGGATTGCACCCAAATTCTATCATAAGAATTGAATTTATACCAAATTATTTATTCAAATTATTCTAAAATGGATTAATATGTCAAAGCTAGCCTCATCAGATTTTGAGGAAGAGAGCATGTGGGGCATGTGAATGAATTTGTTTTTTTTTTTTATATATGCGTTAATACGTCAAAGGTTTGTTAGATGAATAATATGTTAACTTTGATTAAGCACCGAACTTGACTTTGAATTGTCAACTTATGTGGAAAATAAATGGAAAATAAACTTTTTACAAAGCATTTTTTCTAATTTACCTCCATAATGTGTGTGTGTGTGTTTTTTTTATGACATTTCTTTGAATAAGTGCGATTTTGTGAGGCAATCTCTACTCTTTTTCCAATTTTTCCTCAAATTTGGCAAAATATGGGTGTGAGCTGCCTATTTTATTTTCTTGGCTCCTCCTTGCCGTTGGGGTAAAATATGGCTTTTTTTCTTACAAACAAATGCATTCTTGGCACAAAATAAATAAATAATATATTTTACATTAAGTTTTTCTTCCGGGAGGGATCAATTATAGAGCGGGTGTTGTTCCTATCCCATTATCATTGTCAATAGAATTTTTTTTATTATTTTTGAGAGGAAGATGTAAATTTTCATTAAAATTGTCAAAGATTACAAACTCAAGCAAACAAACGTAGCTTTATTAAAACCTTTCTTAGGAAAACTCAGTGACAAAACCTGAGACGAAGGAAAACGAGTGTCACACGCTCCATAAAGGCTACAAACAAAACTCATGACAACTTCAGAATATCAACGTCAGCACATTGAGCCATGAAGGACCCTTTTGAAGCCAAACATCTCTGGACACACTACCTAAAGCAAAACTTAGCAAGACAAATTGTCAATAGAAATTTCAACAAGCATATTCTATGGGCCACACCATTTATTTCAATTTAAATGAACGTTGCTTTGTAATTATGCTGACCTTTCGGGGGCCTGTCGAATGCACTCTATCTTTGGAACAAAAAAATTGAAACCTTAAAAAATGTAGGGCTTCTTAGATCTAGGTCCAAAACGATTAGCTATAATTGAGTTTAGTCCTCGCGGTTTTAGTTTTAGATGTAGGTCCTTTGACATTTATTACTTTTTTTGTTGTGTCAATTTTAACCTTTGAGGTAAATAAGGAAAACACATTGAAAATCTAAATTTAATACATTATTTCCTTGTAATTGAATTCCATAATTTAAATTTTGAATTCTTTCCTTGATAATATTCCTAATATATGGATAAAATACAATTTAATCAATACAAAGTAAAGACCCACAAATTATACCAATCGATCAGACAAGCACCCACATTAGATTATATACTTGACATACAGGTAAATAGTGTTATTATTAGTAACGAAAAATACTTAGTGACTATAAAGTCAGATAACAAAATAGACAAAATAAAATTGTATGTTACCTAAAAAAGAGGTAGATAAAATACTATTACACATTGTCGAAAATAGGAAAAAACATATATATACCTATGCAATAGGCAATAGATAATATGACATATTATACCTATGCAATGGACAATAGGACAATATATCTATACCATAGGATAATATATCTACATCATAGGCTGAACAAACCACAAAACATCTACCTAAATGTAAGGTGGAAAAATAAACAATGAGAATATTAAATTACCTATAACTTAGGTGCATAAAAACATAAGTCGGACAATATATGCTACCTATATCTCTGGTACATAAAAAAGATAAGTGGTAAATCGTATGTTACCTATAACTTAGATTCATAACACAAAAAGACAAAAAAGTGTGGTACCTATATCTCATGTATGTCAAAACACAAGTCAATTAATAACTTTTTTTTGTTAAAGGAATATGTTACCTATAATTTAGATATATATATATGAAGAAAAATATATCAAAAAATGTATAGAAAAGTTGATATAGATCCAATTTCTCATCTAGAAGTTGGGTTTAATCCTTGGATTTTGGTGACTTTGATACAAGTCCTTTGACTTTTGTGCCACATAGGATTACATTCCTTTTTTAATATTGTCTGATGTAATCTTTTTATTTTATATATTTAAAATAATTTTTTGTTCCAATATTGCCCATTATCTTAGATTACTTACCTTAATGAGATAAAACGTAAAACGTAAGGAATAATGAAGTTATTAATTGCAAGCAAATTTTATGGTGGTTTTATAATAAATTACTAAATTTATGGTAAGTAAAGCACCTAATTAGGAAGACTTTTTTTTTTCTTTTTTAAATGTTGGACATTGACATATATATAAGAAAGAAATAATGGAGTGAGTTTAGTACTCAAAGGAAGCCAAACACTCGTTAAAATAGATGAGAAAATAATGGAGATTCAGACTTGGGGTTCATCCCAAGGCACAAATGACTCGCTGAAGCATGGTCTAATATCTATTTGCTATGCAGTCATAGTATCGACTTCTTCTTCTTCTTCTTCTTCTTCTTCTGCTTCTTCTTTTATTATTATTATTATTTTATGTTGAATATATGCTCAACTTTTAATCAGGTTCAGTTATTTTGTTCTTTATAGTTGTTCTTTTATTTATAGTATACCGGAGACATAGGTAATACATTTTTTGATATATTTTTCTTCATGTATATATATCTAAATTATAGGTAACATATTCCTTTAACAAAAAAAAGTTATTAATTGACTTGTGTTTTGACATACATGAGATATAGGTACCACACTTTTTTGTCTTTTTGTGTTATGAATCTAAGTTATAGGTAACATACGATTTACCACTTATCTTTTTTATGTACCGGAGATATAGGTAGCATATATTGTCCGACTTATGTTTTTATGCACCTAAGTTATAGGTAATTTAATATTCTCCTTGTTTATTTTTCCACCTTACATTTAGGTAGATGTTTTGTGGTTTGTTCAGCCTATGATGTAGATATATTATCCTATGGTATAGATATATTGTCCTATTGTCCATTGCATAGGTATAATATGTCATATTATCTATTGCCTATTGCATAGGTATATATATGTTTTTTCCTATTTTCGACAATGTGTAATAGTATTTTATCTACCTCTTTTTTAGGTAACATACAATTTTATTTTGTCTATTTTTTTATCTGACTTTATAGTCACTAAGTATTTTTCGTTACTAATAATAACACTATTTACCTGTATGTCAAGTATATAATCTAATGTGGGTGCTTGTCTGATCGATTGGTATAATTTGTGGGTCTTTACTTTGTATTGATTAAATTGTATTTTATCCATATATTAGGAATATTATCAAGGAAAGAATTCAAAATTTAAATTATGGAATTCAATTACAAGGAAATAATGTATTAAATTTAGATTTTCAATGTGTTTTCCTTATTTACCTCAAAGGGTAAAATTGACACAACAAAAAAAGTAATAAATGTCAAAGGACCTACATCTAAAACTAAAACCGCGAGGACTAAACTCAATTATAGCTAATCGTTTTGGACCTAGATCTAAGAAGCCCAAAAATGTATTACCTATGTCTCCGGTATACTATAAATAAAAGAACAACTATAAAGAACAAAATAACTGAACCTGATTAAAAGTTGAGCATATATTCAACATAAAATAATAATAATAATAAAAGAAGAAGCAGAAGAAGAAGAAGAAGAAGAAGAAGAAGTCGATACTATGACTGCATAGCAAATAGATATTAGACCATGCTTCAGCGAGTCATTTGTGCCTTGGGATGAACCCCAAGTCTGAATCTCCATTATTTTCTCATCTATTTTAACGAGTGTTTGGCTTCCTTTGAGTACTAAACTCACTCCATTATTTCTTTCTTATATATATGTCAATGTCCAACATTTAAAAAAAAAAAAAAAAGTCTTCCTAATTAGGTGCTTTACTTACCATAAATTTAGTAATTTATTATAAAACCACCATAAAATTTGCTTGCAATTAATAACTTCATTATTCCTTACGTTTTACGTTTTATCTCATTAAGGTAAGTAATCTAAGATAATGGGCAATATTGGAACAAAAAATTATTTTAAATATATAAAATAAAAAGATTACATCAGACAATATTAAAAAAGGAATGTAATCCTATGTGGCACAAAAGTCAAAGGACTTGTATCAAAGTCACCAAAATCCAAGGATTAAACCCAACTTCTAGATGAGAAATTGGATCTATATCAACTTTTCTATAAAATGTAAGATACTAATGTAAATGGTGTAAAATATCTCTTCTTGGACATATCAATCATCATAGTAATGTCCAAGTTCAAATCCAGTTTTTGTTTGCTGAACATAATTTATTTTTTAGTTTTCCAACATTTTTGTTTAATCACAAAAAGAAGAAGGGAAAATCGGTCAAAAACAACTTCCGAACAGTCGCCACAAAGAGAGATGGTTAGTGTCATTTCGTAGTGAACAGGCAATGAATTAGTGCAAGCTAGCAAAACAAAGTAGGTTTTGCTGAGATTTATTGAAATAAATGTTCTGACTTGTGAATTACAACAAGCAAGATTTGCTAGACAAGTAGTCTACTAGTCTTGCCGCGGGCAGCTATAACAATCACACAACACATGATCATTATATATATATATATATTTCTTCACGATAACAGGTTTTTTGCTTCAGTGAGGAAACTGAGTCCATCTTCCAACAGCCTGACTCCTCTAGCAGCCTTTCTCCAAGCATCTTTAGAGGGAGAATCTGAAGAGCTGAAGATATCCAATAGGACTGAACCAGCTGTCTGAAGGCAATCCTCAATGCTTGGCCGCATCTGGTAGAGTTGATTTAAGTGGTTACGCAGTGCAAGCTCCAGAGAAGCAGTAGTCTCACTGATTGCTGCTTCTGTTCCAGTATCTTTTCTCAAAAATAAATCTCTCTGGGTTTTCGATCCCCGTGGAAGTCGATATCCATCTTCATTATAGTGGCGATTGTCTATGAACAAAAAATCAAAAAACAAAGAGAAAAAGAAAAATAGCATTTTGAGTTAATAAATTATTTTGAGTCAATATATAACACTTTAATTCAGTCCTACGTACTCTGTGTGGAAGAAATGGGAGATGATGAAAACCGATGCGCTGGACGGTCCACGATGGAATCGGTCCCTGGGGTGAAGGGAGAGCCTGCACTATTATTCACCTCTTCTTGTGAGGGTTCCTCATCTTGGGTTTTCTGTTTTTTGATTTTCCGGAAGTCGTTGCGTTCCTCAGGGTCGTCGTCACGGCTATGTGTTTTCCCCATGGAAGAACCCTGAAAGTTTTCTGTATATCTAGGCGATGAGTTGGAAGATAGTATATATAGGCGCAGCGCTGACACTGAGAGCACTTATTGCAAGAAATTGAGAGATGTCACTCTCGATCTCTCCATATTGTTATTATTATATAATTTTTCTTACTAGAGGAACTCATATACCTTCACCGATACATGTCACATAATGGTTAATGGTAAACAGTATTAAAGCGGACTATACTAGAAAGTGAGCATTTAACTCGAATGAGTGTAAAGATTCAAAATTTCTATATAAGCTACTAATGCAAAGCCTTAATTAAATCAACTCCGAATAAATCAGATAAAAAATGGAAATTGAGTTGCGAAATTAGTTAGGAGATTGATTTTCCGCATTCAAGATAAAAAGTAAGATCTTTAAAATTTGTTTGTGTGGATTGAATTTCCAGAATAAGAAATCGTTGTTTAATTAATGTATTTTTGTTGTTGTTCACAGTTAGATAACTTAACGTTTTTCAATTGAGTACTTTTTTACAGGAATATTTTTTAGGGATAATTGTCAAAATGTCACATGAACTTATACATCAATTTCAATATGTCACATTAAAGAAAAATTTAAGAGAGATGTCACCTTAATTTTTCAAAATCCATGATTTATCATTTGACTTCAACACCATCCAATTTTCCATCCATTTTTAAGGGTATTTTAGTCTTTCTATTTTCAAGAAACAAAAAAGAGAAAAAATAGACCTCTCTCTCCCTTTCTTCCCTACCCCAACCCCATCTGCCCCCAAAACACATCGCACAAGAACTCCCTCCCCCATCTTCTCTCTCTCTCTCTTTGACCATGTATAAATTTTTTTTTTAATAATTATTTTTTCATTTTTAAAATACCCTTGATGTAAGATCCCACATCGACCAACGAAGGGAGGGTGATGTGCCTTATATGTGCATGCCCACATCCATCTAGCACGAGGCCTTTTGGGAGCTCACTGGCTTCGGAGTCTTAGGAACTCCGAAGTTAAGCGAGTTGGGAGCCAGAGCAATCCCAAGATGGGTGACCCACTGGGAAGTTGGTCGTGAGCTCCCAAAAACAAAATTGTGAGGGCTAGAGAGGGGGGGCCCAAAGAGGACAATATTGTGCTACGGCGGAGTCGATCCGGGATGTGACAATTTGGTATCAGAGTCACTCTGCCGTGTGCTGCGAGTGTGCCGACGAGGACGTCGGGCCCCTAAGAGGGGTGGATTATAAGATCCCACATCGACCAACGGAGGGAGGGTGATGTGCCTTATATGTGCATGCCCGCATCCATCTAGCACGAGGCCTTTTGGGAGCTCACTGGCTTCGGAGTCTTAGGAACTCCGAAGTTAAGCGAGTTGGGGGCCAGAGCAATCCCAGGATGGGTGACCCACTGGGAAGTTGGTCGTGAGCTCCCAAAAACAAAACCGTGAGGGCTAGAGAGGGGGGGCCCAAAGCGGACAATATCGTGCTACGGCGGAGTCGATCCGGGATGTGACACTTGAAAATGGAAAAAACTAAAATAACCTTAAAATGGATGGAAAATTGGGTGGTGTTAAAGTCAAATGACAAATTATGGATTTTGAAAAATTAAGGTGACATCTTTCTTAAATTTTTCTTTAAGGTGACAAATTAAAATTTAGGTAGAAGTTCAAGTGGCATGTTTATAAAAATCCCTATTTTTAAAGTAAGTACCTAAACTACAAGTGGGATTCAGAACATGGGGAGGGGTAGATTAGGAAGGTTCAATAAGCCAACCCTAGGTGCCCAATACAACGAGAAATTATAGAGATGTACAATGCAAGTGAACGAGTACAAATATATGGGCAATGCTTTGTTTTTCCAAGATAAGTATTGGCAATAATCCATCAATCTTGAGTGGGTCCTGGCCATGATCTGTTTCCAAGTTCCAAACTTTAAGATTTAGTCCAGAATTATAGCTAAGTATTCAAAAATTAAATTAAATTATAATCATATGGGCCATCAAATTAGGCAGTTGGTCATTTGTGGCCGCCCTTGAATATTGACAATAGCTAAATTTCTTAGCTTTTGAAAACTCAACTCAAAGGCTGGATTTTGATATGACTTGGCTTTTCTAGAGGAGACTTTGGACTCGGCTTTTCCAAAGTTTGTATTGTTTTCAACATCTTGTTCCTCAATTTCCAATATAGTAATATACTAGCAAAGGCGCCCGCGCGATGCTGCGGGTTTTGAAATTGCACCAAATGTGTATAAAGTCGTAAAAATATGTAGGAAACATGGCTTTGTTTATATGTATATTGAGATCTAAATAGTAGCATCATGCTTAATTTAGTACGTTTAAGTTACAAAAAAATAAATTAAGTAAGATAGATAAATTAATAAGATGATATATGTGCTGCTTATTATTTTAAAATACTGGCCCTATTTATATATAAATTGAGATCTAAACAGTGCCATCATGCTTAGTTTGGCAAGTTTAAGTTGTAAAAATATTATGCATATTTTAATATATCAAGCACTTTAATGGGTGTATATCGACGTCTATCAAGCATATTTTAATATAGCTGCATATTGTTTAAAAAAACTTGTACAAGCGTCTATCTATATTTTAATGGGTGGTGGACATGGATTTTTCTTTTTTGATGTTTCTTGCACGGGCATCTAGCTGTTGCTGCATTTGTTGCGTAGCTGGCTGATGTTCCTTCTTCTCCATTCAAGAGGTTTTAACTCTGTTGGTATAAAATCGGAAAATGACAAGCGTTAATTATTATAATAGAATTAAGTTAAAAAAGTAAACCAGAGAAATAACAATTTACATACATCAAGCATTCTATTAATCTGATAGATTAAAGTATAAGGCTAATTTTATTGAATCAATTGAAAATAAATTGAAAACAATTGTGACAATTTTAATAGAATCAAATCAAGGGGTGTTGACTCAGTTGGTATAAACTTGGTAAACAGTAGGTGTTAGTGTCAACAAATGAGAAAATTTGAGCAAAGAGAATGGCTATTGTTATAGAATTAAGGCCAACAACAAAAACTGCAAAAACCACAATTTAAATTATCTAAAAATGCCTAATAACCTATAAACAGAAATAAGATGATCTAGTGACCTAATGAGCAAATTTGTTACAGAAGTAAGATAATCTAGTGGAGAAGTAAGCTCTAGACGGAGCAATGATGTATAAACAGCTATATGTTATAGAAGTAGAATAAAGGTAGAGATAAGACGCTATAGGTTATAGTTTTGTTAATTACAATTAAAACATTTAATAACAATGTTTCAAATTTGAAAAATGTAATTGAAAGTCAGTTCATATGGGAGCTCCAAAAAAATACGGAAAAAAAAGAAGAAAATTTTAATAATTAATAAAAAAGAGTAAATAAATTTATATATTTATTGAAGTTATCAAATATCCATACCCCAACTTCTAAAAACAGGGAAGTTTCTTAGCATGAACAAAAATTTCAAGTGACTAAAATATTAGAATCAGGGAGAATTGAAATATATGTACATCACTTGTGTAAACCACAAAAATTAATGCAAGGCAAATGCTTTAAAATCAAACACATTGGCTCAAAGGAATGAAACCAAATTGCATTCTAAAAGACGTTTGAGAAAAATCATATTTTAAAAGAAGAGTTGATAAATTTTCTTTAAAATTGAATCATAATTGAAGACAAATATGAGAAAGGAAACTTTGCCCAAATTCAATGCAATCAACTACCACTTAATATAGAGAAATTGAGTGGGGAAATAAGCTGTGAACAATGAAATATTATGTATGTAATGTGTACATTAATGAGATGAATGAATTGAAAAGGAAAGAGCATAAACTCTGGTGTGGAAGTAGGAGAGGCAATTTTAGAACTGCCCTGGGCTTTTTTCTTTTTCAAACCGATAATTAGTAAATTGTCCGAATCTAACACATTTTCTTCTCTGGTTTTATGTTTATCATCGGCAAGACAAACACTTTCATAAGAGATTTCTATACCATTTGAAATGGCAAAACTATGAGCTTCTTGCATTATCTGATTTCGTTTGCTATCTCCTTTTACGCATTATGCACAGAAATTTAAAACCCCAAGCAACAGATTGATAACTGGAAAGGAGAAAAAACATGCATTTATAAAATTTTAAATTATCAATCACACCTAAACTGTAATTAAGCAAAGCAAATGCACCGTGATATTGACAGAACCACAGAAATGAGAATTTTCAATTGTCATAATATTTGGCAATCAATAAGCTACAGACACCATGCATGCAGACTTTTGAAAAATGGATGAAACACTAACCTGTAGTCAAAGAAGCTATCAAGCACTTTGAAAAACAGCCACACAAAAGCAGGATCACAACAGCTATCTAAAATACAAAGACAGAAAAACAAAATTAGGCTAACAAATATAATTTTGGTTTTGCTTGTGAGATAAGACAGTCTCAATTAATGAATCTGTTTCAATACTGATTTTCGTATTGAAGAATATCAAGAACCAACAGAAACTATACTTTTTGTTACATTTCCTTTTCTTACACAAACAAATGAAAACATGAAAATATGACGATACGAATTGAAGACTGGTTTCTTCTCAAATTCCTTGAGAGGAGAATCACATGTTAATTGGTTGAAAAGTAACCAACACCATAAAGAGAAAACTAAATAAACACATCACAACTCATTTCAAAATCCATATGCATGCAAGACAGTGTAGACCAGTACCAAATGTTCTGTAAAAAACAAATTCGATAAAACCAAACATCGACCAAACCCTATATAATTAGTTAAGCCAACGTGGTCAATTTGTTTCTGGAAATTAGTTCAATGGCCCATAATTGTGACTTGCAACCAACCATTTGCAGAGGAGCAATTTGAAATAAAATTAAGCAACAATCAAAAGAGCGAAAAATAAAGACATTCTAGATTCTAAAATAGGGCTCTGAACAACCTGGTGATCCCCAATTGGAGCATTAGTGCCACATGTGCTACATCTTTGACAGTTTTTTGATATATAGCCAACCTTTTTTAAAAAAAAATATCATCCTCATTGTTAAAAATTGATGATCTTTTCCCACTTTAAAGTTATTTCCACTATGAATTGAAAACAAAAATACATTTATTATGAAACAGGTAGAAGATTTTGAGTAACTATTTACAACTCAACAACATTTTCCTTGGCACTAATGCATTCAATATCGATCTATTATAATTTAACTCAGGCTTTTTCTGGTTTTTGTAATTCTTTTAGGCATCATATTCAAAAATTACAAATTCCAACCAACACATCGATGGCTGGAAAGGAAAAAATAAACATGGATGAGTTAAATTACAATATTTTTATTACATCTATAGCCTAATCAAGCAAAATGGACGCACACCAACAGTATTGTAGCTATATAAATAAAAAATTTCAAAACAAACATATGAAAACGAATTAAATACAATTTCTATAGCCTAATCAAGCAAACCATATAAGCAATAACATCAAAATGATAGAAATAACAATTTTCAAAGACACAATATCCAAAATCCAATTAGCCACAGTTGATATGCAAGACTTATTCAAAAGACAAATAGAAAACTGACCTGATGTCTAGCAGCAATGGGAAGAGCTACCAAACAGTCTAAAAAACAGTTATACAGCACCTGTAAAAAACACAAAAACCGAAAAATTCAGTTTCTTCTTCTCATAAGGCATATAATCCTTTTTTTTGCGTTTGAAAATTGTTGAAGTCTATTTTTGTACGGTTGCCATCTTTCTTTAGGACTTGAAGAAAAAATAAGAAGCACACACTTATCCCAACCAATTGTCAATTGACACCATTAGCTAATTCCTATGCTCTATTCACAAAACTTAAAACAATTAATTGGAAATTTCAGCCTAGAAACTCACCTCCTGCTTAACATAACCGAAAACACCAACCAAACTGCTCTATCCAAAGCAACAAAAGAGCACCTGCAAAATATCAAAAGAAAACATGGGTTTAAAAAAAAAAAAAAAATTAGAAGAAAAGAAAAAGGAAGAAAAAACAAAAAAAATGGAGAAGAAATTAGCTTGCGTATTTTTATACATGCACAATTTTTTCATAAAACCAAAAGTTTAGCCTGAGCAAATTCTGCAAGGCAAGAAATCACTCAAGATTACCCAAATTAAAGTATTTTGGGCAAAGAAAAACACTGTAAAAGCACGGGAAAATGGCTGTTTAAATGATCCTAAATGCATATGAAACAAAGAATATAAGATCAAAAGTTACTGGTCTAAACAATCAAAAGTTACCTATGCAAAAGTCACCCTAAACAATCAAGATTTTTTTATACATTTTTCAATTCCATTTTTCTGTTTTCCCTTTTTCCCCTTTTAACAGATATCAAAATCTCATACTCTAATTCAACAATTGAGTCATCTCAAAGTCTTTTCTAACAATCTAAAGATCAAGCTCCAATTTGTACTAAACATATATGCCTAAAAATCAACCCAAAACATCAATCAAATGAAACCAAAGGCAGCTACATCTCATTTTTCATGTTAAAAAAGCTCCCTCAGAAAAACAAAAAATTTCAAAAAGCTTTAGCACACGAAAAGGCATTAATATATAATCAAAAGCAACATCATGTTGTTATCACTCTTAGCAACAACCCCTCCAAATACATCATATCTTCCATAAACTAAAAGGAAAAAGTCAAAAATATTAACATATATTTAAGCACAGATCATACATGAAACAGCTTGTCATTAGTTCAAACCACATAAGAATTACTTGGCTTCATTTACAGCTGTACAACCATAGCAATTAGTTCAAATTTATCCCAACCAATTGTCAATTGATGCCATTAGCTAATTACTATGCTCTATTCACAGAACCGAAAACAATAAATTGAAATTTCAACATAGAAATGCACCTCTTGCTTAACAAAACCAAAAACAATCACCAAACAGCTCTATCTAAAGCAGCAAAAGAACACCTACAAAACATCAAAACAAAACATGATTAAGAAAGAAGAGAAAAAGCAAGGAAAAATTGAAAGAATTGCAGTTTATGATTTTCTAGTCCCAAAACTGTCCAAATATGTTTTTCTTTGCAGTGTTTTTATATGAGATGCCTGAACTTTGTTAGTCCACTTCTAAAACAAAAGAAAAATCCTGGAAAACAAAAACAAACAGAGATAGAAGAAAACAGAATATCAGCCATCATCAAAATCCAAAGCAAAAATCAGAGTCAAACTTCGACCAACAGATCAAAAGTTGGGAAGGGAAAAAACATTCATGAATTAAACTATTATTTCTTAATTACATCTATAGCCTAATGAAGCAAAATGGACACAAACCAACAATAGCACAACTATAGAAATAAGAATTTTCAAACAACACAATATCCAAAAACTAATTAAACAGAGCTTCTATAGCCTAACCAAGCAAAACAGATGTAATCAATAACATTAAATGATTGTGTGACTCCATGATACCACAACAAAAATTAGTGCAACCCCAACTCCTCTTACACCTCCAAACCTCAGACAAAGAAGCTCTCTGCATGGTCAAATTTTATCTCCATTGAAATGTGTTTTGTTTTTTGCCAATTTGTTCCAAATAATAGAGGTAGTGTTCAAACTTAGAAAGAGAGAAGAATTAAAATTCAGAATTAGAATTCAAATATTGGGAGGTAGTGTTCAAACTTTGAACATCTCTAACATGACATCACCAAATCAGTAAATATTACATAAAATTAGTATTAAAAAACATGAACAGAAAAACAAAAAATAAAATAAGAAAGCAAATATTAACAACAATAGATCATTACACAATTTGTGTAATTAGTGCCACATGTGCTACATCTTTAACAGTGTTTTGATATGTAGCCAACCTTTTTAAAAAAAAATCTCATCCACATTGTTAAAAATTGATGATCTTTTCCCACTTTAAAGTTATTTCCATTATGAATTGAAAAAAACAAACATTTATTAAAAAGAGGTTCTTTCACTAACTGTATTGCAATACACAACACAACAATTTCTTTTGTTTCTATATAATATCCTAATTTCCTTTGTTTCCATGGAAAATTGGCATTTTTCAGATAAGGAAAAGCCAGAGAACAATTTCATTAAGTAGAGTCTCAATTGCATTGCATTGGACACTTGTTTTTTAATTTTATTTTTCAGGTTTAATCCAAAAGAAACAGAAAGGAGGGGAAATATTATGCAGATAAGATTCAAGTCTCTGACTGACATATAAAAAAAACACACACACTGAAAAGCATTATCCTGAACTGAAAGCTTTCAATTCCCATATCAATATCAAATTCCAAAAAGTCCAGCTTCTAAAAACAAAATACATAAAAACCAACCCATGAATCAAAACAGCATAAAAAATAACCCAAAAAAACAGAGAAAATTGCACCAAGATCCATGATCCATCTATTTATACCGTCACTCTATATATTAGCTTGCTTTCAGAGCCTTCAACTGTCGAATGAACATCAAACCACTAAAAGAAAGAAAGTCTCTTGACAAAAAATCTCCCAGCCAACAAATTCTTCATATGGAAGAAATACTTGGGAATGGAAGGTATAGTGCTACCACCCTTCTCTTTCTTTTTCTTTTTCTCACTCACACAAACACATATATTCTAGTGTTCAAACAACCAATGCTCTAATAATAAGAATGAAACAGGGAGCACGGAAGGCTGTATGAGTGAGACTATAAGTAAAGAAAGAGCTGAAGCTGCAAAGAATGATGCAGAACTACCCCTCTTCAATTTAAAAAGAGTTTTAGCTGCAACAAACAACTTCAATGTAGCGAATAAACTGGGAGAGGGAGGATTTGGCCCTGTATATAAGGTGACACTTTCTAAACTGCTTGATAAATACTAATGTACAGTTTATCTAATATATGCTAACTTGGACAGGCCAAAGACAGAACAGATTTAGGTTCCTTGAAGGAGGCAGCAAAAATCTTCATTCCAGGTATATTGTAGCATGATTTCTGTTTTCTCAGCCTCTCTAATTCTATAAACCAAAAACTTCAATATATAACTTTAATTTTCTGTAAGCATTGATCTAGATTTACATTCCCTTTGTCCTGACAACTCAATCGAACATCTCAATCAAAAGTCACCCTAAACAATCAAAATCACAAAACCACTCTCTCACTCAGGATTGAATCGTTGCACAGACTGTGATCTACATAAGCCTGCGGCAATCCTAATATCTAGGATATTATGTTCAATTGTAATTTTAAAGGGCAAACCATACACATTCAAGCAAGAACTCTACAGCATGCCTGCTCAATCAGGCCATACAATTTTCAGAACTTATGTACCAAGCATATCGAACTGACAGAGTAAACCATATGTTTCCCCAGACACCATATGCTTGAGAGTCAATCTAGATAAATGGGTTTTAAATCATGAATTATTTCAAGAATATAAAAGGAAACCTTTCTTTCTATTTGAACATAGGGAATTTAGGATAGAATTTAAGAACCTGTGACATATACAGAAAAGCTTCGCAGTCAAAAACTATATTTTTCATATACAGAAACCAAAGTTTAAGCCACATAGCCATGTCTCAGAGCATACGGTGAAAAAATTGACGTGAGCAGAACTTAGAGAGTACACAAAGAAGGGAAGATTGCACTTTATCAGTATGGTTGCTGGTTAATCATTCCCAATTTCTATTTTGTCGAAACCTGATTAATCTTCACTTCTTTTTCCCTTGTGTTTTATCATTAATTTTTTTCTCCATATTTAGGATACAGCAACCAAAAGCAGATAAAAAAAGGAATTTTTTCTTTTTTAAAGCACGCTTGGTCTTTGCTTTCCAGTGTTTTATCGGCAACCAAAACAGAAATTGGGAATGATTTCCATTTCTAAGATTTCTCCAAGAGAGCAAAGTCATTGAATCGACAATTGATTAAAAAAATTAATAATAAGAACGATGGAAATAATTTCCCAAAAGTTGAATAAACGTTTCACATGAAAAAATCATTTGTTGGTCAGTGGCATTCAGACAAAACTAATGCTTTTTGTTGGTCAGTGGGGTCACATACCGTGGCATTGACGTGGATTACCAAGAATCCAACTCTGCGTGGGTCCCAGGGAAGTGGGTTGGGTACCGTCCCTATGCCTATGCTGGCTGCATACTAAGAAATATCTTGCAGAAACCAGGCTATCCGATCCAACACAGTTAGCAGTTTCCACATCCATGTTAGGGGTGGGCATCAATCCGGCCGAACCGATGAAACCGGCCGAACCAAACCGTAATTACCAGTTTAGTTTTCAAATCGTTTGACTTTTTCTTAGTCAAAACCAAATCAAACCGGACCGTATATGGTTTGGTTTGGTTTGGTTTTGAGCTTTTGTAAACCGGCTTAAACCAAACCGGACCGTTTATGTGTATATTTATTTATTTTATTTTATTTTATATGTGTAATACTCTAATTAGTTAATAACTATATATGAATATTTGAATTGAGCTATATTAGTTAGTAAAATATGAAGTTTTATGACCTTTTGAGCTTTAGGATGGTTTCGTACTCTAGAAGATGATTTATGTAAGAAGTAAGTTGTGAATTTGTTGGTTATAATTGGGTTAATAATGTTGAAAAAATGCAAAAAGAAAGAGAATTGGGCTTAGGCCCAAACCGGCCGAACCAAACCGAACCAAACCGTCTTAAATTGGTTTGGATTGGTTCGGTTTCCCTTATAACTTTTATCCAAACCGAACCAAACAAAACCGTTATATTTTAATTGGTTCGGCCGTGGTTTTGACGTGAAACCGATCCAATCCGGACTGTGCCCACCCCTAATCCATGTTAATGGATAAACGGATGGTTTTAATTTTAAAGGTGGATAAAATTATTGGATAAGGTGTGGCATGTATCAATTTAATTGTTGTATTTTAAATGTAGTCCACATCTTAAATTATTAATCCAGCCCATATCATCTAATTCTCATTCTAGAATTCAAATGTTTTTTTTTGGGGGGCATATTTATGTTTTTGTTTTATATTCTTTTGAGGGGTTTACTTACTTGCTTCGAATAAAGTTTCCCGTATCAATAATGGTTTATATTCTATGTCCCAATGACTAAGTGTTTCTTTTCTTTTTATAATGTATAGCTATGAATGTTCCTTTTTGCCTCGTCGGGGTCAGAATCTCAGTCAAGGATCCAGCCCTGTCCTGATTTAGTAAATAGATTTAAAGGTGCATGCTAACTTAGGAATTTTAGAAATCAATCTACCCCTCTATACATAAGTTAGCCTATCACTCTATATAAAAAGAAGGCTACCCACTTAGCCATATTTAATCCCACACACAAGGAGTAGATAAGGAATCCACTAAGACTACGAATATAATAGAACAAAAGCCTCCAACCACCTGACCAAACAAAAGACAAGCCTCCAACCAGGAAGCAAGCCAAGCCAAACGAAAAAAAAAAGCCTAAAAGCACACGAGAGAACTAAAGAAGAAGTGACATTCCTCTCCAAAATTTTTAAATATTATTGTTAAATTTTTACAATTTAGGAATTGTATGTTAAATTTTAAGTCGCGCCATGCGCGTGATGGGTAAAGTCTCCCGCACGAGGGTGATGGGAAAAAAGTATCCGGTGCCAGTTGCTTTAAGAAAAAAAATTTAGTCCACCCCTGTTAAAATTCCTGGATCAGTGATCTCATTCATATATGTTTATACCCAAAATGAACAGCCAATAAGAACAGGACATGTGGAAGAAATCGAGTCTGGTCAGGGAAGCCTTCGGCACCCTACCTACCGATCGCTCCATTAGGGCAACACCCTCTCCTGGGACACGTGGCACGCTCACAATCGATGTCCACAGTCCTACATCGAAATTATCAACAAAGTGCACACCTCCCAAGGCCTATAAAGGAGGCCAACTACGCCAAAATAGAGGTAATCAGAGCAAACGGCATACTGCTTATTTGATCTGTCAGTTAACTTTACTAAATCCGAACTTGCTTAAGCATCGGAGAGCCTTCGGCCGGTACCATACTGGTGCCTTAGGCCTTACCGAACGTTTTCTCATATTGTAGATAACACTCTCTACCGAGGCTGTCAGGCTACCTAAGGCCCAAAATCACTAAGTTGACCATTAAAAGTCTTGAACCACTTTTTGGCGTCAACAATATACAAACAAATGCATGGTTGGTATACAAATAAATTATTATGAGCTGTCGATTAATCACGTGGGAACGGCAGCAGAGTCTTTGAAACATAATATCAGTCATATACAAATAAATGCATGGTTGGTATACAAATAAATTATTATGAGCTGTCGATTAATCACGTGGGAACGGCAGCAGAGTCTTTGAAACATAATATTTTTACCTCAGAAATGGGCGGTCTGCAAAGCATTACTTTAAAGGCGATATTCAGTTGCCTTGTGGGAAGCTCATCAGATATTGGTGTTTGACCGGACGACAAAGGGAAATCTACTGAGATGGGTGAATCAACAACCCAAACAGCTGAGGTAATTGATAGCTTCTCTAGCTCCTCTAAATTAATATTCTGCTTTTTCATGACAGTTTAAGTTTATTTTCCGTGCAGGCCTTTACCGCTAAGCTGATAGGGAAGACTATAGACAAGCTTGCTGTGGTGAAATCAGAGTCAGAGGACTTGAGTATCTATAGAGTTCCTAATAAACTTCGAGAGGTGAAGGCTGATGCCTACAACCCCCGCGTTGTGTCAATTGGACCTTTTCATCGAGACCACCATGACCTTGCAGCTATGGAAAAGCATAAATGGCTTTACATGCTACACTTTCTCCAGTACACAAAAACTACTCAAGAGACTGAGAAATGCTTGAAAGACTGCACCAACGCTATTTATGATTTAGACAAACAGGTTCGTCGATGCTATGCTGAAGAAATCAAGCACGTCGATGTTACAGAAGTTATGTTATTAGATGGTTGCTTTATATTGGAACTTTTCCTCAGGTATGACCAACACTGCTTAAATATGAAGCTGAAAGGCAAAGTTGATCCAATATTCAATAATGCTTGGATGATCCCGGCACTTAGGCAGGACCTAGCATTACTTGAAAACCAGATCCCTTTCATTGTTCTCCAAAAATTGTATCAAATTATCAGGCCTAACGTTGTCAATCACTATACACCACCAAACTCAGTCACTAGCCTTGCTCTTAAGTTCTTTCAACCTATGAACAATAAAGCATCAGCAAGAGAAGATAGGGACACTGACTGCAACCATTTGCTTGATCTCATACACAAATTCTATTTCCTCTCGAATTTGGAACCTATAGTAACTAATTATCACCAGGTTCAAAGTGGAGGTATTGGCCACCTCTCAATCAACCTCACAATTGAAATGGCTCCGCAGAATCAAATTGTTTCAACAGGGCAAACAACTTCCCTCCCTGTATCTAGACCTAATATGATCCCAGCATCATCAGCAAGCAATTTTGACAAGGGATTCAGTCATGGCGCTTCAAAACTCTTAGAGTCCGGAGTCCAGTTTAGACAAGGGTCGACCCAAGACCATTTGCTCAACATAACATTCAACAAGGGAGTAATCAAAATCCCTCCAGTTTTCACTGACGAGACAACAGATTCACTCTTCCGGAACCTCATTGCTTTTGAGCAATGCCATCTCGGGAGTTCATCACATCAGATTACTTCGTATGCCATCCTCATGAAGAGTCTCATTCGTTCCAAAGAGGATATCAAACTCCTTCAGAAAAGAAAGATTTTAAATCCAAGTTGGGTAGGAGACCAATATTTGATTGATTTTGAAACTATTCTTGATCATGTTCATCCAACGGACTTCTGCTTTGGCAAGCTGTGTGAGGAATCGAATGCTTACAGTAAGTCTTGGTTTCACTGGCACAAACACAAAGTATTTTGGATGGTGCAGTTTCGGAGACACATAAGGTCCCTTTGTCGCACATATTTCTCTAGTCCATGGAGTATCATAGCATTCTTGGCTGCGGCTGCCATTTTCGGTCTCACTGCCACACAGACACACTACGCCATTCACCCTCGCTAATAACTTGCCGCTTTCACTTACTGTCACTGTTGGACGCCAAAGTAAAGAATCTTCAAAATAAGGAAATGTCTTGAGAAATCCAAAGTTCATTTTATTTTCTATTACCATTTCGTTGACGTTGGAACAAATAATTTTGTATTAGCTGGAGAAATAATAAAGAGATTTTCTATTTAAACCCCGCACTTCTCTTTGTTCACCCCAATACTTAAATCATTAAGCTGTAAGTTTTATTATTGTGTAAAAAGACAAAAAAGGTCATCCAACTTAATAATTAACCCTAATACATCTATACACACACCCCACACCCCACACACCCCACCACTGTTCATATCAAGTTTTAGAAAAATACAAACTCATCTACATCCTATTGCCAGATTACTCTTCTCTTTTAAAGACATAGAAAATTGACGAGTCTACCTCTTTAAATATGCGTGGGAGTTCATGGAAAAGCTTGTTCATTATCAACTCAATAATACCCAAGTGTTGGAATTCCAGTTACAGTTCTTGGAGAGAGGTAAAGTTGTTCTCTTTCTCTATAAAGTATTAAATTTCGGGTTTAGGGTTCTATTTGTTTGTATTTTTTTTACTGGGAACAAAGAAAATTGTGGGATTTAAATAGAAAATCTCTTTTTTTTTCTTTTTTCTTTTTTCCAGTTTGGGGTGTATTTAAGGGTAGTTTGGGAAGATAGTGGGGTTTTCTTAGAAATTGTGAAAATTTAAATTAAAAATGGGGTGAACTAAAAGAAGTGTGGGGTTTAAATAGAAAATCTCATAATAAATTAAAGGCCTCTTTTGTAAGAAGTACATATTTTCTATTACCATATATAAGTTTACCTTTTGTATTGAAAGTTATATGGTGCTTGTGACCGGTGCCCTTAAAAAAAAATATGGTGCTTGTGACCGATGCCCTTATGAACTTTGTGCCCTTAATGATTGTTGTAATGAGCCTTTGTGGCAATTTGCATGAAAAATAAAATAAATAATTCTATACTAGAGAGTCGTCCAAATATAAAAGGATTTTTAAGTCAAATAGTCTATGAATTTTGGCATGATTCACATTTTAGTTCTTCAATTTTCAAAATAGTAATGGTGGTCCTTAAACTTCACTTTTGTTAAAAATAAAGGTTTTACCGTTTGTTTTGTTAGCTTTTTATAGTCAATTTTGATCATGTCTATGACATGAGGGGCAAAAAGGAAAATTAATTGGCTCATGATTTAATAATTCCTCTTTAGAAGATGATCTGGCTTGCTAACAAGATAACACACGTCTTCTTAAAGGTTAACATTTTTTGTTATCGGGTTTTACATGGAAATTCAATTTGTTCATTGAGTAAAAAATTTAGCCAAATTGGTCATCGTGTTTTATAATGAAATGTTTATAAATTATCAACTTTGGGAAACACGATGACTAATTTGGAAAAACCAAATGACCAAAAAGGTTTTTAACTTTTTTTTTAAAAAAACTGGCTCTCTCTCTCTCTCTCTCTGTGTGGCTAGCCCACTGGCCACTTAACCTCCGCCGCATCCAACACCCAAGCTGACACCCCAACCACCATCTTCCCCGACCAACCACAACCCACCCCAGCCCCTGCGATTACTTAACACACCCAACATCGCATACCCCTTGAGTTAATTAGGGAAACGTGATATGGGTCAAATAAAATATAAATTAAGTAAATGAATACCTAATCGTCGTAAATACTAAATAATTTGGAGACTCTCGCGTTGTGAAAGGAAGTAGAAAAATATTATTGCAAGTTGATATCACTTAATTAATTTACTTTGCCTATTTGGAGACTCACAATCCGTCAACAGGAACCTCTAGAATTTTATTTTTTTTTAATTTTTTTTTTGAAGAAAACCTCTGACTTTTTTGAGTTTAGTCTTTGTTAATCATCCCTTCGTTGATGTCATAGTATAATGAAATTACAGCTGCGACCATGTGACCATCTTCTTCCTTGCCGATTTCTCGCTCAGAATCATAGCTTAAGTCATTTGCCTCGGTTTCCAAAGCCGAGGAACTACTACGGGCAAGTCCACCCATGAAGACAAAGGCAAGGCTAAGGCAAGGCAAGGGCTGCCACTATTCACATGAATAGTGCCAGCCTTGCCTTAGTTGGTTCCACCCTTTGAAGGCTAGGGCAAGGGCAAATACTATTCATTGTACTTGATTTTCAATTTTTTTATACTTTAAACCATTAATTAATTTTGTCAGACAATATTTTCGGTTGCCACGTGTAACAACCCAAACCTTAATTATTATTTAACTATTAATTTAATGAAGGAAAAGACTAAATTACCCTCGGAATACTTTATTAGGTTTTAAGTTGACTTTTTGACTAGGAAAGAATTTGGGAAAACTACTTATAACGTTGCGTAGAGCGCGACGAAACAAGTCCACAGACACGTAATGGGCTCAATTCCGAGTCGTATTGAAGAAAATACAAGCAAATTACGGAAAAAGGGCAAAATGGTATTTTCTGAAAAACCAGATTTTAAAAAATCTGCTTCTCTCTCTCCTCACTCCCTTCTTCCTTGCGCAAACCCCTCCCCCCTTTAGAAAATTTTCCGGCAGCTCCTCCAAGCTTCCATAGCCACCACCCCACCTCACCGTCTGACACGAAACCGGCCAAGATCGGACCAGCCCAACCTCGCCGCCACACCCCAGACCTGCGCCGCCTCCGTCGATAGCTCCAGCCGCCGGAAACAGCTCGGTTTTGGCTGGTTTTTCTCCGAATTTCAAACCTCTCGTTCTCTCTCCTCCGGCCACCGATCGTGACGAGTAAGGTATGTTTTTTTCATCTGTTTTTCGAGCTCTAGCTGCTGGATGGGTAGGTTTTGAGAGATTTCGAGGTTTGATAGGTTAAGTGTTGAGTTGAAATTCTGCCGACTTTGAGAGCTCAGTTCCAGCTGCTTCCGGTCACGTTTTGGCCATAGTCCAAGAACAAAAGTGGTTCCAAATTAAGTGTTTTACCTAGTTTAGGAGTTTGGGCCGGCGGTTTGGAGATTTTCCAGCCGCCGGAATTTACTATGCACACCCACGCGCTGCCGGCGCGTGGGCGGCACGTGGGCCAGGTAACAGGAGCCACTCTTGGTCCTAAAATAATACTCGTGTCCTCACGAGCGTGTAGGATTTCGCGGATCTCAATTCGGATGACGTTTGAACCCCGAACGAATCTCGCTTAGTGTACAATTTCCGGGTTCAATATGTTCGGACCGGTGGATCATAACCAAACTGGAGTATGTTGATCTAGGTAATTTCAGGATCGTGTAGGATTCGACGGATTGTGAATTGGAGTGCCGGATGCTCCGGAAAAGCCAACCCTAGGGCTAGGTTTATAGAAAATCGTTCGTCAGTCCGATCGTGAGCAATCCGACTGTCTGATTGAGACCAAACTTTCGGGACATGTGTCCTAAGCTTGTTGGAACCTCTAGGAACGATCGGATCGGAATTCTGAGGTCGTGGACCCCACGGGGTCCCGAGTTGACCTTTTGGGACTTTATCGCTTTTGAGTCCTGAGATACTTCTAAAGCGTGTCCACTGAGAGGAAAAGCTAATGTGGGCATAGGAATGACTTTTAAAGTGATGCACGCACTATTATGAGCTGGGGGTCAGGGTTTTTAATTTAATACTATATTACTGAGCAGAGTTTTTAATAAAATATTATGATGGTTATACAAGCACCCAGGCACCAGGTGACCCGCAGGAGGGACCTTTAAAGGGTCCAGCTAGCTCAGAGTATCTCTGAGTGGACTATTTGTTTTATAAACGTTTTATGCAATTTATTTTCATTATTTGATCTTGAATAAGTTTTACTGAATACGGCTTCCTAGCATGATTTGATAGATGTAAATATTCTTGTTTATTTTGTGTGCTGCCTAGTGGAACATTTAAAAAGGAATTGGAAAGTCAGAACTGAGGAATTATTATATTAAATGGCAGCAAGATTTAAGGAATAGTTTATAAATAGTTTTATAAACTTTTATCTTTTTCAGAATTATATATATACACATTCATTTTAAACCACCATAGGTACCCAAGGTTGCCTTCAGTATAATAAATGTTGCATCGGAAATAAAGTTGCCTTCGGAATAAAATTATGTTGCCTTCGGTTATATTGATGTCGACAGACATCTAGTTGCCTTCGGGTAAGTCAGCATGCTAGACACCGCCCCACGAGTTTCGGGGACGCCCAAACCGTGGGTGTGAGAAACGCGGCTCAGATGGACCAAGTGTCCCCTGAATCCCGCGAGATTGCGGCTCAGGTGACCTTGTGTTTTCCGAAGTCTGCTAGTACGTGTCACTCCGGTGGCACGAGTATGGAATTGACGGATTATATGGAATTGACGGATTATAAGGAATTGACGGAATTATAAATGGGTACACCTAGGTGGTAAATGAAAAGTTGATTTCAGGGCTTTCGAAGACTTAACGTTTTAATCAAGTATGTGATTGATTACATATATATATAGAGATATGAATGCATTGATTTAAGTACGAGTTATTTATAGAAAGAAGTGATTTAGTTTTTATTTCAGTTTTTACAGTGGGGTTAGTATGTTCATATGCTATTTTTTCTAAACTTTGTTTTTGGTCCACTCACCCTTTTAATGTTTTGCGCCCCCAGGCAGTAAGCGTGCACAGTAAGCCACCACCGGGCCGAGTCCATCTTCCGCCACATCCCTTGACAGCGTAGGGTCTTGTATAATTATTTTATACTTGTAACCTAATCTGTGTAGAGCTCTGATATTGCCCTAGAACACTTGTCTAACTGTTAGTATGTAAATTTTTGTATGCTGGCAGTTGGTGTATATTTTATATGCATGCTTGACAGGTGAAATTTTGGGATTGGTCTACTCTTAGGGGAGACTCTGTTGAATCTTTGGCAGAAGTCAAACCCTAATTTAAAGTGAAGTTTGACTAGAAGGGCAATTAGGCCATTTGTGCCCGGCACTTGCCAAGTGTCGGACACGCACAGGGTTCGGCTTGGATTCCAAAGTGGAATTTGGGTCGGGTCCTGTCACCACGTGTCACTATTTATTATAAATTTATCACCTCAAATTTCAAATAAAATTTTCGGATACTATATTTGGTTGCCACATGTCCATGTCAGATAAGATTTTAAGAATTTAAAAAAAAAAATTCTAATCTCATATTTCAGATGAGATTTTCACCCTATAAAATTACGCCATGTGTCCCATATCAGATAAGATTTTTAGATTTTAAAAAAAAATTATAATCTTAGATTTCATATAAGATTTTCGTCGTATAAAATTGCGCCACGTGTCCCATGTCAGATAAGGTTTTCAAATTTTTTTTAAAAAATCATATATCAGATTTCAGATAATATTTTCATCCTATAAAATTGCACCACGTGTCATCTCTATCTTCTCAATCCCTCTATATAACTACACCATCAACTCATACATCTCACACCACATCTTATCTATTCCTTCAATTCTCAGATTTTACAAAAAATATTTTACTCTCAATGTCAAACTTGAGGAGGGTGTTGGAGAGGCAAGAGAGAGAAGAGGAAGAAATCCAGCAGAGACGTGCTGAGGAAGATCGGGAGGCCGATGAAGAAGAGGAGGAAATGCTTGTAGCCTTTGCTATGCTTAATGAATCAAGGCAACACCACCGTCGTCGTGCCCAGAATGTGGATAGACGTAGGCAGTCTCGGGGTAAAAATCTCATGGAAGATTACTTTATCCCAATTTCCTTATATCCTGTTTCTAAGTTTCGAGAGAGATATAGAATGCAGCCACATTTGTTCCAAAAAATTATGCATGATATTTGTAATTACGACACATACTTCATTCAGAAGAATGATGCTTGTGGAGTTTTGGGTCTTCTCCTGGAGCAAAAACTTACAGCTGCTTTGCGGATGCTTGCTTATGGGGCATCTGCAGAGCAGGTGGATGAGATTGCAAGGATGGGAAAATCAACTATCCTAGAGTGCTTGGTGAGATTTTGTGATGCAGTAGAAAATCTCTACACGAGGGAGTACCTTCGCAGACCGAATCCTAGGGACCTCCAAAGGCTTCTACAAAAAGCTGAGACTCGAGGTTTCCCAGGAATGATTGGAAGTATCGATTGCATGCACTGGCAGTGGAAGAATTACCCAACAGCTTGGCAAGGAGATTATGGGAATCGAAAAGGCCAAAAAAGTATAATTATGGAGGCCGTAGCTTCATTCGACACTTGGATTTGGCATGCCTTATTCGGAGTGGCCGGATTTCAAAATGACCTCAATGTGCTTGGTCAATCCCCAGTGTATAATGATGTATTGTGAGGTCTTTCTCCCCAGATCACCTACCAAATCAACAACACTGTATACTCTGGTGCGTACTACCTTGCCGACGGAATTTATCCTAGGTGGACAACATTCGTGAAAACAATTCCGAATCCTCAATCCCAGAAGGAAAAAAGCTTTGCTGCCTTTCAAGAAGGTTACAGGAAAGACATGGAAAGGTATTTCGGTATCTTGCAAGCTCGTTGGGCTATTATTAGGGGCGCTGGTCGGATGTATGATGAGGAGGTGCTGTGGAGCATTATAATGACTTGCATCATCCTCCACAACATGATTGTGGAGGATGAGTATGATTATGAAGCTCCAGGGGAGCACGAACCGGATCCCATGAACACGGCCTTGACAAGAATTTATGAAAGGCCGATGAGACCAAATGGACATCCATTGGAGCACGAACCGTTAGTTCGAGATGGTCGATTCAACAACCCCATGATTGATCGTTACCAGGAAATGCAATCTTCGTATGTTCACGAGAGGCGTCAAATTGACTTGATCGAGCACTTGTGGGAGATGAAAGGCAATCACAATGGATGAATACAAGATTAATGCTTTGTTTTTAAGATTCCACTATGTTGTGTGTGGTGTGTTTGGAATTATGTTTTGTTCTTCATTATGCTTTATTTTGTGTGTTGTTTGCAATAAAATAAGGTTTGTTTTTAATTAAACTTTGTTTTCATTTGCAAATATTTTTAATACATAGTCATATTATTTAATGCTTTCTTTATTGAATAAAAGGGAAATAATACAACAATTGAATAAAAGGGAAATAATACAACAATTGATTGAATAAAAGTGAAATAATACAACAATTGATTGAATAAAAGGGAAATAATACAACAATTCTTAATACATGACAAATCTTTTAATCCAACCTAATGGTTTCCATCATTTAACCAATCCGTATTGCTAGGTCCGTCATCATGAAAAAGTTTTCTTCTCATCATATCCTTTCGTTTCATTTTCCAGTATGACTTTGTTTTAGGAGACATATGGGTGGTATCCATGGCCATGATTTTCATCTCTCTATCCTCCATGTCTTGTTCTTGTGCCTTCACCCTTTCAATTGAAAATGCCTCTTGTCGTGCCTTGTCCACTTCTTCTCTTTTCAACTCTCTCTCAAGTCTCAGTGCACTATTCTTAGCCATTTGCTCCAAAAATTGTGCACATTCATTGTTCGAAGTGCTCTCTTTCTTTGCCTTTGCCGCCTTTCTCCCAATTGGTCTAGGGGCATGTGGGAGTGGTGAGTCTTGATCCATTGGGGAGTCCAATGGTGAATCGGTTGTCGACGAATCGTGAAGCGGCGTCTCATTCAACATAATCGGCGGAGTAGTGCAAATGATTTTGAATCTCGATCAATTCTTAACAATTTCCCAACATTTGTGATGTTGGAAAGTTTTTTTTGCCTTGCCTCGTCGCACCGAACCACATTTGTGCTTGTACGATCTATTAAAAATAAATAATTGAAAATGGAACAAAAAAATGAATATAGAAGAAAATATAATAATTTGGAAATGCAAGAAAATAATTGATTATGCAACAAATTATAAATATTTTATAAATGCAAGAAATAAAATGATTATGCAATAAAACAATAAATATGTAAGACAATATAAACAATTTACAAATGCATGCAACAAAATATAAATAAATTATAAATGCAAGAAAAAAAAATTATAATATGCAAGAAAAAAAATTGATACATTTAAGTAAATAAAACGAGAATTATAAATATTATACTTCATCGGTAAGATTTTGACCGCTTCTATGGTTCTCCCTAGCTTTTGTCAAGGCATCCCTCCATTTGCCTAACTCTTTATTCAAAATTTTCCACCTGGAGGCTAAGGCCATTTCCGTCCGACCCGAACCGAATCTTTCAACAAATTCTTCATGAATTTTTTTTCCACATTTGAGAAAACTTCATCTCATTGCCGGATATAGGGCAATGACTAACTTTCACCCAACACTCACACAACACAACATCTTCAACATTACCCCAAGCGCCTCGAGCTTCGACAGAAGAGGCCATTAATTTTTTGATACAAATGGAAGGAGGAGAGGAAAACAGTGTTTCCGCTTCGGTGATTAAACCCAATCCTTCTCTCAACTTCAGCACTCCACTACCAGCTTTTTCACAAGCATCTGGAAATTTAGAATCTGAACAAGCCCTAGAGAGTTCCAATACTGCTGATGCTGAACTAGTCTTCTCAAGGCTTGGGGCCATTTCGGAAATGAGTTGCTGTAAGTATTTGAGAAGTTTACCATCAGGAGTTTGCGTAGTCTGAGCACTGGTTAGTTCTGCTTCAATATTTTTCTGGACCAAACTCCCTCGACGTGGATGTACCTCTTTTCTGGAAGCATGATTTTTCTCTAAGAACAATTAAACAGAAATAAAATAAAACTATTAGCCTATTGAGTTTATTAATATAATACATGAAAAAGGTAAATATTGACATATAAAAACAACGATAAAGGCAATGAGCTGAACCAGATTTGTCGCCCTCGGGTGTTTCAGGTTCAATGCAGGTGCGTTTTGGTTTTGGTGACAGGTCACCGGATTCGGTTCTCTCTCTTTTAGACTCGGAAGAGTTTTGGAAGTAGTTGGGATCCGAATTTCCGATCACTATCATCTTTCTTCCCTTCACCACGTTCTCCTTCACCTCTTTCCCCTTCTCCTCATTCCCGTTCGCCCCTCTCGTTCGCCCCTCTGCCCATTATCTCTGCAGACTGATAACTATAATATCCAGGTCAGCTGAGTTTGTTAGAAGAGCACATGGATGTCACGTGCTCTAAGTCAGATTTGTTAAACAAGTTGTTAGTCGGTTGCTTAGCTTCTGAGATTGTTATTAGCTATAAAGGTTGTACTGTTACAGTGTAATATTACTACGAAAATCAATATACAATTCTCAGTTTCAATAATCTCTGCTTTCTTCTTTACTGTTCTTCTTCCTCTTCTGCTTCTTTAGTCTTCCTTTTTATTCTTCTTCTCTACTGTTATCATGGTATCACGAGCTTAGGTTCGATTCTGGTTTCTATTCGCTTCCGCATTCTATTCTTCCTTGTTCCTCTACTTCTTTCTTCTGTCAATCTCAAATCTCAATTTCTCATTTTCTCTGCAACTTTCTCCAAACACTTTCGTTCTTTGAAACCCTAATTTTTTGCTTTCATGGCTTCCTCTCTCAAAATTGACGGCCTTTTGGGCATGCTTACCTTTCGGCTTAACGATGACAACTTCCTGAAGTGGAGTTATCAACTGGAGTCGGTCCTCCAGGGCCACGATTTGTTCGGCCACTTCGATGGTTCATCTGTTTCTCCTCCCAAATTTGCCATTGTCGGTGAAGAAGGCGCTACTTCTGAGATCACTGTGGCCTATAAAGACTGGATTCGCACATACAAGGCACTCCTGAGCCTCCTTATTGCATCTTTGTCCGATGAAGCGCTTGAGTATGTTATCGGGAGTCAAACGGCTCGAGAGGCCTGGCTTCATCTCTGCGATCTCTACGCATCTGTTTCTCGAGCAAGAATTAACCATCTGAAAACAGAACTGCAGACTGCTCAAAAAGGTGGAGACTCCATTGAGCGATTCCTGCTTCGTCTTAAACACATTCGTGACCAATTGCGTGCGGCTGCTGTGCTCATTTCCGATGATGGTTTTGTTATCGCTGCTTTGAATGGTTTACCACCAGAGTATGCCATAGTCAAGACTATTCTGATTGCTCGTGATTCTCCAATCACTCTTAAGGATTTTCGCGCTCAACTCCTAGCTGCAGAGCAAACTGCTGAGGCTCGTATTGTTCATCACTCTGGTCTGTATGTTGCGAATTCATCTTCTAGTGTTCGGCCCTCTTCTGTTGCTTCTGGTCAAGGCTTATTGCCTACTCCTTCTCATCCTCTGCCTCCTGTGCATTATTCTCGTGGCTTTTCTTCTGGCCGTGGAAGGTCTAATGGCGGCCGGAATCAGCATTCTCAGTTTCACTCATCTGGTTTTCGTGGTGCTCCCTCTTCCAATTCTGGTGGTTCTGGTTCATACAAGATTGTGCCAGAATGTCAAATATGCAGCAAACGTGGTCACACGGTAGCGAACTGTTATTATCGCAATGCTCCCTCTTCAGATGCTCCTTCACCTGTTGTTGAGTGCCAAATCTGTGGCAAACGAGGGCATGCTGCTTTGGATTGTTATCACCGCTCTAACTATGCATTTCAAGGGCAAGCACCGCCATCTTCCTTAACTGCTATGACGGCTCAGTCCTCTTACTCTCTAGAGCAAGTCTGGATTGCTGACACAGGAGCTTCTCATCATATGGTTGGGAATGCCTCTCACCTGCATAATGTCACTCCTTGTGATGTGACTGAGAATGTCACTGTTGGTAATGGGGAAGGTTTGGAAATTCTTAATCTTGGCACTACCTCTATTTCTTGTGCCAATACCAGATCTTTATCTCTGCCATATGTGTTTCATGTTCCCAAACTTAAAGCCAATCTATTATCGATTCATCAATTGTGTAAAGATAACAATTGTCTTATCACCTTTGATGTCTTTGGTTTTTGCATACAGGACAAGCTCACCAAGCAAATTGTTCTTCAGGGCAAGAGTAATCAAGGTCTCTATCACATTCCTAGCTGCTTCTTCTATCTTGAATCGTGCCTCTTTTTTTTTCTTCTGCTCCAGTTGCCTATCTTGGCCAACAAATAAAGTCCTCTCTTTGGCATCAAAGGTTAGGTCATCCAACAAATGAAGTTGTGAAACTAATGCTTCAAGCCTCTGCTGTGTCTGTTTCTGCTGATTCTATTTCTGCCCTATGTTCTGCTTGTTTGCACGACAAAATGCATAAGTTGCCTTTTCCTAGTGAGCATGTTAAGTCTAATATAGCCTTTCAAAGGATCCATAGTGATGTATGGGGTCCCTCTAGAAATAAATCCATAGATGGTTATCGCTATTCTGTCTCTTTTGTTGATGAATGTACTGGTTTCCTGTGGCTTTATCCACTGTTCAATAAATCTGGAGTTTTTGAGATCTTTCTTAAGTTCTATGCCTTTATTAGTACTCAATTTGGTGCTCATGTTCAATATTTTCAAAGTGATGAGGGTGGTGAGTTTAATAGTTCCCAATTTGCCTCCTTTCTTGACTCAAAAGGCATCATTCATTAGTTGTCTTGTCCTTCAACTCCTCAGCAAAATGGTCTTGTTGAGAGAAAGAATCGCCATGTTATAGAAACTGCCTTGACTCTGTTAGTTACTGCCAACCTTCCTGGTCAGTTTTGGTATCATGCTGTGGCACATGCTGCTTACTTGATTAATTTCATGCCTAGTGTTGTTCTTGGGAATCAGTCTCCTTTTCAGAAGTTGTTTGACAAGCCTCCACCTCTTCAGCATCTAAGGGTCTTTGGCACTGTTGTTTATCCATATATTAGACCATTTAATGAACATAAACTTCAATCTAGGACTGTACAGTGTGTTTTCATGGGATATTCTCAGGGTTATAAAGGTGTTATATGCTATAACACTTCTACTCACCGATTTCTTCTCTCTCGACATGTGGTTCATGATGAGAGTGTCTTTCCTTTTAAACACTCCGAGCCTGCACTTCCATCCAGCACTCTTTCTTCTTGTCCTCCATCTTTTTCCAAGGCTCCACCTATTATAGTTTCTGTTTCACACCATGTGCCTTCCTTGGCTTCCAGTCCAGCTTCTAGTCTTGCTTCCTCTGATGTCCCTTCCCATGTTTCTGCATCTGGTGATCCAGTTTTAGTTGCTTCGAGTGAAGACTCTACAGAGAATTTCCAAGTTCTTAGTGATCAACAATTACAAGTTCTTTTGCCTTCTCATGAATCTTCTTCAACATCTATGCCTCCTCCTATGCATCCTATGCAGACAAGGTCTAAGAGTGGTATTGTCAAGACTAAGCCATTTGAGAATTATCAATGCTATCTTACTACTATTCCATCCCTTCATGAAGCTGCTGAACCAGCTACTTATAAAGCTGCTTCTCAGTCATCTATTTGGATACAGGCTATGAGGGAGGAAATTGAAGCTTTGCACACTCAAGGTACATGGGATTTAGTTCCTATGCCTGTGGATAAAAACATTGTTGGTAGCCGATGGGTTTATAGAGTCAAGAAGAACTCAGATGGGTCTGTAGCAAGACATAAGGCTCGCTTGGTTGCACAAGGTTTCAGTCAAGCTCCTGGTCTAGATTTTAGTGAGACTTTTAGTCCGGTTGTAAGGCATACAACAATTTGATTGGTTTTGAGTATTGCTGCTATGAACAGGTGGTCTCTTAGACAACTTGATGTAAAAAATGCTTTTCTTCATGGTGACCTTGAAGAAGAAGTGTTTATGCGCCAACCTCAAGGTTTTGAAGACTCTACATATCCAACCCATGTTTGTCAATTGAGAAAATCTCTTTATGGGCTAAAGCAAGCACCCTGGGCTTGGAATGCGAAATTCACAGGTTATCTCCCAGCCATTGGCTTTTCTGCTTCTCATTCTGATCCAAGTCTCTTTCTTAAGCATGTTGGTTCAGATAGTGTCATTCTTCTACTCTATGTTGATGATATTATCTTGACTGGTTCTAAGGATAGTTTAGTCCAAGAAGTTATTGATGAATTAAGTGCTGTGTTTGAAATGAAAGATATGGGTCAGTTAACCTATTTCTTAGGTTTACAGATTTCCTATAATAATAATGGAGATATCTTTGTCTGTCAAAAGAAATATGCTAAAGATTTACTTACAAAGGCTGGTATGGATACATGTCGACCTTGTACTACTCCACGTAAGCCACATTGTCAGCTTTTGATTTCTGAGGGTGATTCCTTATTTGATCCAACCATCTATAAAAGTATTGTTGGAGCACTGCAGTATTTGACATTCACCCGACTTGATCTTTGTTATGCTGTTAATACTGTATGTCAGTTTATGACTCAACCTACAGATTTACATTTTCAGTTGGTTAAGCGCATCTTGAGATATATTCATGGTACTTTGGATCATGGTCTGACTTTTACAAGTGGATCTTAGGATCTTCATGCTTACAGTGATGCAGATTGGGCCTCTGATGTGAATACTCGCAGGTCAACTACTGGTTCTGTGGTGTTTCTTGGCAACAATCCAATTTCATGGCAGTCTAAGAAGCAAACTTCTGTTTCAAGAAGTTCCACTGAGGCTGAGTATAGAGCATTGGCTCATACAACAGCTGATTTAGCTTGGGTTCGACAGGTATTACTTGATTTGAAGGTATTCTTACCACAGCCTCCTACAATACATTGTGACAATCTTGTAGCTCTTGCCTTAAGTTCAAATCCTGTGTTTCATTCTCAAATCAAACATTTAGATATTGATTTTCATTTTGTACGAGAAAGGGTACAGAAGAAAGACTTGATTATGCAATATATTCCCACTGAAGAACAAGTAGCAGACATCTTCACAAAGGGATTGCATGGTCCTATTTTTCTGAGACATTGCAGAAATCTGCAACTTAGCAGATCAGCTGGGTTTGAGGGGGAATGATAACTATAATATCCAGGTCAGCTGAGTTTGTTAGAAGAGCACATGGATGTCACGTGCTCTAAGTCAGATTTGTTAAACAAGTTGTTAGTCGGTTGCTTAGCTTCTGAGATTGTTATTAGCTATAAAGGTTGTACTGTTACAGTGTAATATTACTACGAAAATCAATATACAATTCCCAGTTTCAATAATCTCTGCTTTCTTCTTTACTGTTCTTCTTCCTCTTATGCTTCTTTAGTCTTCCTTTTTATTCTTCTTCTCTACTGTTATCACAGACCACTACGCTGGAGAGCCCTGAAATATATTGGTCTATATGTAGACGATGAGAACACGATCTCCATCAATCCTTTATATATATATATATACAGTCCCCTTCTATTGAGGGATCCCTCAAATAATTTTATTTGAGGGACGCCCTTTAGGGTACCCTACAATTTTTTTCTCAATGATCCAAACCATCTAATTTTTAGGTCTTCATTCATAGATCATCCTTACAAAAAATTAGACAAATCGGAAACCGTTTCGATATCCAATTGTGTCCTACAAAATCAACGAACAACGGTGCATCAAGAAAGTACTCAAATTTCAATAACACAATTGAGTGGTCAAATGATATCGGATTCAAGTGATTTTTTATAGAGATGATCTTTGAATGAGTATCTACAAAATAGACGGTTTGGATTAGTGAAATACAATCCGGAGTGGGGCCTACAAGGGGTGTCCCTCAAATAAGCTTATTTGAGGGATCCCTCAATGGAAGCTCTCTGTATATATATAT
Source organism: Prunus kanzakura (assembly GCA_020521455.1). Lineage (NCBI taxonomy): Eukaryota > Viridiplantae > Streptophyta > Magnoliopsida > Rosales > Rosaceae > Prunus > Prunus kanzakura. The sequence goes on along the minus strand of BPUM01001213.1, from coordinate 5,080 downwards.
TGATTATTTAATTTTTCCTATTATTACAAAGGTAATTTATAGGAACACTGGGTAATTATAGGGGTAATTATCATATGAGCAATGTGAATTACCATTGCGCAGTGGTAATAATTTATGCTTACCAGCACCGCCCAAGTTGGATATTACCATAAACGTCCCTATAACCATTTTCCGCTCCTAATTACAATTATATTACCGTTTATCAGTCCCGATCTCTTGGACCACAGGGGTCCAAGAAATTTGTGGTCACTCACCGTTAGATGTAAATTTAACGGTTCACTCACTCTTGCACTCCTTTTAATTAACTTTTTTGAACCATTGGATTAATATCCAACGGTAGGTGACCACAATTTCTTGGACTCCTGTGGTCCAAGAGATCAGGACTGTACCGTTTATTACCCAGTGTTCCTATAAATTACCCCTATAAATATAAATGAATATATATTTAGGTAATTATTAGAAAATACCTTTTTATAAAGGAACCTTACATGCATGTGAGAGGTTTTTTTTTTTTTAAATTTAAATTTATTTTAGAATTAAAAAGGATAATAGGTAGTTGTGTTTCGTAGGATTATTATCTGATTTTTCTTTTAATTTTAATTTTTCAAATATGAAAAAGTGTGAATTTACCATATTATCCTCATTTAATTAATAATTTCAATTCTTAATGTTTGCATTAATTATGGGCATTTTTTGGTATTTTGAATGTTTCATCATTCTCTGCCTTTGGCTTTATATATATAGATTATTTAATTTTTCTGGGTGGATTTTGTTATAATCCTTTTCTTACTTGAGGAATGTAAACTTAATTTTACCAAGTCCTATATATACACACATACAAAATCCCTCAAATAAGTTTATTTGAGGGACATCTTATGGGGCTCATTCCACATTGTATTTCAATGTTTTGAACTATATATTTTTTTAGGTATTCCTTCAAAGATCATATATGCAAAAAATCACTTGAATTCGAATCCATTTGACCACTCAATTTAATAGTTGTTATTTTAGTGTTTTCTTAAGCACTATGTTCCTCGATTTTGTTGGCCACAACTAGATGTCTTAACGGTTTCTGATTTGTCGATTTTTTTTTTTTTTTACGAGGATGATCTATGAATGAACACTAGAAAAATAAACGGTTTGGATAGTTGAAATAAATTTTTTAATGGGCCCCACAAGGTGTTGCTCAAATAAGATTATTTGAGGAATCCCTCAATATATATTCACACACGCCAAATACTTAGAAAAATCTCCAATTTGCGAAGGGTTTAATATAAACAATTTTTGTGTTTTTTTTTATATCACTAAATTAACTATATAGATATTTAGTCAAATACCCAATCCTAGACATGTATTTATAAAAATACCCAAGCACTATTTAAACATAGAAACATACCCAAAATGGGTTTTGGGTATGTGTGTAAGATGGGTTTTGGGTATGTTTATAAATGGGTTTTGAGTGTGTGTAATGATGGGTTTTAGATATGTTTATAAAGTGTTTTGAGTGTTGGGTATTTTTATAATTTCAGCTCCCATTTTGGGTATTTTAGTGAAACTCCCATTAACTATATTGGTAGTTGTCTCCTCCATTTGAAAGGAGAAGATCTCATGTTAGATTTACGTGAATATATATTTGTGGTGAGTTCAATACTTGATTATGTCATAAGTTTGTTGTGGATGAATTATGTTGTTTTGAATACCTTCTATTGCAAAAAATAAAAAAATCTACTTAATAATTTGCTACTAAAATATATCGCAGTCAATTATATGATTGGTTGGACGGGGATTACCCCTACTCTCCAATCGGATGTATGTTTAAGTGATTACAAGTTGTGCGTTAGATAAAAACCATGCGAAATGCTCGCTAGGACGGTTGTATAATAGAATGCTTGGTGCGCCCAAAATCACGATTGTAGGATATATGTATGTGCAAGTCAATAATGCTTCAAATTTCCAGCGAAGCAATCCAAAAAAAAAACATGCAATTGTTTTGACTTTGGACTTTGGAGAGTTGCTGCTTAGGTAAAGTGGTATACGTCATAGCTTTTAGTCATAGGACGAGGCACAAAGTTTACACAATGTTTTTTGCTTTACTTTAATTTGGTAAATAGATTAAGTCAAATAAAATATTCATTAAGTAGATCAAATAAATAAATAACTACTTGGAGGCTCTGCCGTTGTGAAGGAAGTAGAAAATATTGTTATTGCAAAGTTGAATTGTTCTTTGCCTGTAAGCTTATGCCACGCACATTGTCGTGAATATTTTTCTTTTGTTATACACCGGCATAGAAAACACTTAAAAGGAATCATCTTATCTCAATACATCATGAAACAGATAACATTACATTATAGTAAATTGAAATTAAAATAATATAAATTAAATATTGCGTTCTTACAAGTTGTATCACAAAAATGAATTTAGAACAAAGTACCATATGATTCAAATCTCGAGCCTCTACACTTAAAAGTTGTGTATTTGCCAATATATATTCACACACCAAATACTTAGAAAAATGAATTTAGAACAAAGTAATCCCTCAATATATATTCACACACCAAATACTTAGAAAAATCTCCAATTTGCAAAGAGTTGAATATAAACAACTTCTGTTTTTTGTCATTGAATCCATTTAGTTAAAGGAGATCTCATGTTAGACGCACGTAAATGAGGTTGACAATACATGGTGAGTTCAACACTTCATTACGACTAATCCATTAAGTTTGTTGTGGATGAATTATCTTGTTGTGATGCGAGTAACTTCTGTTTGTTAAAAACAAAAAACAAAAATCTACTAATATATATGTCGCAGTAAATTATAAGTGATTGGTTGGAGTCGAGTTGGATTATCCCTACTCTTCAGTCGGATGTATGTTAGTTTAGGTGATTACAAGTTGTGCGTTAGATAAAAATCATGTGAAATGTTTACTAGGAAGGTTGTATAAGTGAATGCTTGGTAAACATATAAGTCAAATAGAATATTCATTAAGTGGATCAAGACCAAACAAGTTGGAGGCTCTGCCTGCCGTTGTGAAGGACGTAGAAAAATATTTTTATTTCAAAGTTGAATTGTTCTTTGCCTGCAAGCTTATGTCGCGCACATTGTCATTGTCGTGAATATTTTTCTTTTGTTATACACCGACAAAGAAAATACTTTAATTTGGGAAGTACATCTGAAAGAAGTTTTTGCGTTACAGACATCTGAATTAAGTTCTTCCGTCCTCCTGGCTCCTCCTTCCTTGGGGTCAGTCCGATATACAAACAAATGCAAGCTTGGCAGGGCACAAATAAATAATATAATATAATATATGCTACTTGTTTTTCTTGAAGAAGGGATCAAGATTTGTCCACGGCGCAGCGCTGAGCTGGCGATTGTTGTTCATTCCATTTTTCTTATGGGACTGATTAGTGGAGTACTCAGAATATATATAAATTAATTGTGGCGAGTGTGAATATGAGAATATGGCTATGGATGGAGATAGGAGACGGTAGAGTCATTTTCTATTATAAGTTTCCGTTTTCAACGAATTGATTAAAAGGCAATTCTCAGTCACCTTGGAAGCTTTGGTGTGTTAGGAATGGGGTCATAGCTATTACCAGTCAAATGGGCAGTGGTGAAGGATCTAAGCCGAACAATTATTTGAACCATTTTATTTCAAAAATGAATGTTCTTCAAAGATGGATTGATGTGGTTTGTCGGGTTGCTCACACCACACGCAAGGGAATTGGTGGTAGCAGGTCAGGTGTGGCGCAGCTTGGTGGTGCTAGGAGATGTGGCAGGCAATAGACCGGTGTTATTGGTGGTGCAGTGGAAGAAGATGAGAGAGGATATGCAACGTTAGTAGGGTAAACTTGTTTTTTTTACTAAAAATAAGGAAAAACTTTTATATAAATAAATATTTATTTAGCTGGCCATTTCATTTGACATGTCATATGTACACATAAGTTGTCATAAAATATGGTCTGTTAAATGTGATTAATTAAGGTGGTACAAATAGCATTACTGTAATAGTGCGTTTGGATGAGGAAATTTAAAAGTACGAAGGAATTCATAAATAACGGAATTTAAAATGATGGAAATTGATGTTCTAGAATTTGTAAAGTTTCTTGTTTGAGTAACGGATTTAAAGTACGGAATTTAACCTTTATTTGTAAAGTTATTTTTTTTCAAAACTCAATCTATCTTGGAATTTTAGAAATGACGACTTTTAGATAAAGTTTAAAATTGGGATTTATGATCTCCAAATTCCATATTTTTTTCCACATAGAATTTCTAAATTTTTATGTTTTTGTATCCAAAGATGGGAATTGGTTCTTGTCAATCTAAAAATCAGATTGTAGGTATGTAGACTGGAAGGTCTTTGGTGTTGCCTTGGACAACGTACAAGGTGTCATATACGTGACAATATTAACAATCAGATTGTAGGTATGTATAGTGGAAGGTATTGGGCTTTCTGATCACCAGTGAAAGCTTTTCCCAAAAATATACATGTTGAATTAATGTTTGACTCTTCTATTGGTGTTACGTGTGATCCACTTCTGCAAATAGGATCCCTTTTGGGAGGCAAGACTAACGTCGGGTCTAAATTGATGAAGGGCTTGTTTTGTTTGGGAAATGTTTCTCAGATGGCCAGAATCACTTAGAGAGAGAAGTACTTCCTACGTATATTTTTTTACCTATAATCACTTAAAGTAATTATATGGAGAATACTTTTTCATAGAAGTGATAATTGAACTATTTAGAATCACTTCTAAACAAGCCCGAAATTTGAAGATTACCAAATTGGCAAAATCGAAATTGCAAGAAAAAAAACATGTAAATAGAAGTAACCATTGGTCTACTAAAATGAAATTAATCCTCAGTGGCAGTGGATTGTTGCCCTAGTCTCCCTGCAGTTTTGACCACTTGAGTGGGTTCAATGGGCCCTGCTGTGGGATGGTTCCTCGTAAGCCCATAAATAAAAATAAAAAAAAGATAAGCAAGAGAGACTTGCATGGTTGTTACATGTGATTCAATTTCGCAAAAGAATTAATTTAGATTTAATAAAGCAAAACAAAAGGGGTTTTACTGATTTATTTAGA
>BPUM01001212.1:0-64517 GCA_020521455.1 Prunus kanzakura | reverse complement strand
AAGCTTATGAGTTATATAAAATACTAGGGAGACCACATTATTGTACCACATCGAGTACTGCTTCTCTAATAAAAGTGCTCGTGGGTCCTCATCAACAGCCCCAATTTATTATTATTTAATATTTATTTCTTTACCCTAAACCCTAAACCGAAGTCCTGCTATGCTAGCATTTACTATCAGAAGAAGTAATAAATTTCCAATTTATTAACTACCCTTGATTTAAAACTCATTAGTTAATTAATTAAATAATTTACCTGATTTCCATGAGAAATTTTGAATGTTGATGTTATCTGATGCAATGCAGAAGGCATCTCCTTTTCAGCAACCACCATAAAAGTCTGAAGATCATTTGGCTTGGTACAGTTTGGTTTCAGAGGCATGGGATAAATACCCATTTTCCAACCAAGCCGGAAGTTGGAGAAGAGCAAACCTGAAGATATATGTTTATTGTATGTAGGAAAACAAAAACAATCATCTGAAAATTATACACGTAAATCCTTGATTAAACAAAAAAAGACACTATACGTACCCAAAACATCGGAGAAACCACACGTAAAGCAAACAAATTTTCCTCCCGATTTTAAAACTCTATTTACCTGGAAATACAAAATTAGTACTTTATGAGAATTAGCCTAAGTACTAAAACAGCGAGTATTGATTAAAAAGAAAAGTTCTGTGCAGGTTGTCACTACTACAAAAAACACTTTGCGCGACGAATGATTTTTGGTCGCGCAAAGGAAAATTTCGTCGCGCAAAGTTTGCGCGACGAAATTTTGGTCGCGCAAGTTCTGTCGCGCAAAACTCGTAAAGAAAGGGTTTGCGCGACGGCGAAAATTCTTCGTCGCACAAATCCATTTTGCGCGACGAACCATGACGACTTTGCGCGACGAAAATAACAACTTTGCGCGACGAATCCTGAAAACTTTGTGCGACGAACAATAACAACTTTGCGCGACGAATATTAATTACTTTACGCGACGAATATTATACACTTTGCGCGACGAAAGTTAATGTTGCGCAATTGTACTTTGCGCGACGAATGTTAACGTCGCGCAAAGGTTTGCGCGACGAAATATTCATTTTTTTTTTAATTTTTGTTTTTTGAAAATTTTAAACTAAAATAAACTAATTTAATAGTTTGCGCGACGAAATATTTTGTCGCGCAAGGTTTTTGACATTTTTTTTTAATTATTTCTCTTATATCAATTTCATTATATTAATTTTTTTAAATTTAATTTAATTGTATGATTTTATTTTTCTTAATTACTTTAATTTAAATTGACATATTCAAAATAAAATTACATAAGAAAAATAGTGGTCAAATTATCCAATATACATAATATTCAAAATGTACACTTAAATTAACAAAGTACAATAATAAAATCTACAAGCCTCTTATATCAAATCCTCAACTTTAGCCATCAAAGCCTCAACAATTCCCTACAAAAAAAAAAAAACAAATATTGTCAAATAACAAAACAATAACATAAAATAATGACAAATAATTGGCATAAACTCAAAACTAACTCCAAAAACACATATTAATGAAAAAAATTTAAAATTTACAGAGAAGTGAGTGTGAGAGAATTAGAGATGATAGTGAGAGAGAGATGAGAGAGTGAGTGAGAGAGAGATGAGAGAGTGAGTGAGAGTGAGAGATGATGAAAAGAGAGATGAGAGAGTGAGTGAGAGAGAGAGAGAGAGATAGTGAAGAGAGAGATAAGAGATTAAGTGAGAGGAGTGAGTGTGAGAGAAATGGTAGGATTTGGGGAGTGGAAAAGAGAGAAATGGTAGGATTTAGAAGACATTGAGAAAATGGTGGAGGAGTTATTTTGCTTTTAAAGAACGTATCACTTTACGCGACGAAACAATATATTGGTCGCGCAAAGTGTTTAAAAAAAATTTAAAAAAAAGTTCCCATTTTCGGTGCCCGCCAAATTTTTTCGGTTTTGCGCGACCAAAATATTCCCGCGTCCCATTTTTGGTGCCCGCCAAATTTTTAGGGTATACTTTGCGCGACGAATATTTATATATTGGTCGTGCAAAGTCGAAATTTTTTTTTTTAATTTTAAAAATCCCATTTTTGTTGCCCGCCAAATTTTTAGGGTATACTTTGCGCGACGAATATTTATATATTGGTCGCGCAAAGTCGAAATTTTTTTTTTAAAAAAAATCCCAATTTTGGTGCTCGCAAAATTTTTAGCGTGTACTTTGCGCGACGAATATTTATATATTGGTCGCGCAAAGTCGAAATTTTTTTTTAATTTTAAAAATTCCATTTTTGGTGCTCGCCAAATTTTTAGAGTATACTTTGCGCGACGAATATTTATATTGGTCGCGCAAAGTCGAAATTTTTTTTAATTTTAAAATTTTCATTTTTGGTGCTCGCCAAATTTTTGGAGTATACTTTGCGCGACGAATATTTATATATTGGTCGCGCAAAGTCGAAATTTTTTTTAAAAAAAAATTCCCATTTTTGGTACACGCCCAAATTTTGAGAGTATACTTTGCGCGACGAAATACCAATTGGTCGCGCAAAGTTCTAAAAAATATTTAAAGCCAGTAATAAATATATATACTATTCAATTTCTTAAGTGTTATACGTACAAAATAAATAAATTTAAAGCTACTCAACGATCCAACCGTCAAACTTGTTTGTTTATACTTCGAGATCATATACACCAAAATTCAGAAAAAATAAACATTAAGAGATCAATTAATGGGACAAAACATTTTGACGGTTATAAACGAAAAATCATGATTTAACAGTTATTTCAACCCTGATTTTGATGATTTTTTTATAGCTACACTCCTTGATGCTATATGAATACAATGACTGCATTCGATCGTCAATTTAAAATATTTACACTAGTAGATACCACAAAATCGTATGTTATATTTAATAAAAGTATAAATAAACTCTTATTTGTTAGTGAATATATTGTTTTCATGGCATACGCATTCTACGAAACTGTTTCAACGATCCAACCGTCAAATTTGTTTGTTTACACTTCAAGATTATGTACGCCAAAAATCGGAAAAAATAAACATTCAGAGATTAAGTAATAGGACAAAACTTTTCGATGGTTATAAACGAAAAATCACGATTTAACGGTTATTTCAACTCTGATTTTGATGATTTTTTACAGCTACACTCCTTGACCCTATATGAATACAATGATTGCATTCGATCGTCAATTTAAAATATTTACACTAGTAGATACCAAAAAATCTTATGTTATATTTAATAAAAGTGTAAATAAACTCTTATTTGTTAGTGAATATATTATTTTCATGGCATACCCATTCTACGAAACTAGTTTCAACGATCCAACCATCAAATTTGTTTTTTTACACTTCGAGATCATATACGCCAAAAATCGGAAAAAAAAAACATTCAGAGATTAAGTAATAGGACAAAACTTTTCGACGGTTATAAACGAAAAATCACGATTTAACGGTTATTTCAACTCTGATTTTGATGATTTTTTACAGCTACACTCCTTGAACCTATATGAATACAATGAACCACTTCGATCGTCAATTTAAAATATTTACACTAGTGGATACCACAAAATCTTATGTTATATTTAACAAAAGTATAAATAAACTCTTAATTGTTAGTGAATATATTGTTTTAATAGCATATGTATTCTATAAAACCAGTTTCAACGATCCAACCGTCAAACTTGTTTGTTTATACTTCGAGATCGTATACCCTAAAAATCGGAAAAAATAAACATTCAGAGATCACGTAATGGGACAAAACTTTTAGATGGTTATAAACAAAAATCACGATTAAACGGTTATTTTAACTCCGATTTTGATGATTTTTTACAGCTACATTCCTTGACCCTATATGAATACAATGAACCAATTTGATCGTCAATTTAAAATATATATTTTCTAACAAAAACCCAATCCGAACTACAATAATATATTTTTCTAACAAAATAATTTTTTTATTTTAGTATAGACTTTGCGAGACGAAGATTATTATTTCGTCGCGCAAAGTCATCCAAAATTTATTTAATTTTTTTTTTAAATTTTAGTAAAGACTTTGCGAGACGAAGATTATTATTTCGTCGCGCAAAGGCATCCAAAAAATTTTAAAAATAATTTTTTATTTATTTATTTTTGTAAATACTTTGCGCGACGAAATATTCATTTTTTTTTTTAATTTTTGTTTTTTGAAAATTTTAAACTAAAATAAACTAATTTAATAGTTTGCGCGACGAAATATTTTGTCGCGCAAGGTTTTTGACATTTTTTTTTTATTATTTCTCTTATATCAATTTCATTATATTAATTTTTTAAAATTTAATTTAATTGTATGATTTTATTTTTCTTAATTACTTTAATTTAAATTGACATATTCAAAATAAAATTACATAAGAAAAATAGTGGTCAAATTATCCAATATACATAATATTCAAAATGTACACTTAAATTAACAAAGTACAATAATAAAATCTACAAGCCTCTTATATCAAATCCTCAACTTTAGCCATCAAAGCCTCAACAATTCCCTACAAAAAAAAAATAAAAATATTGTCAAATAACAAAACAATAACATAAAATAATGACAAATAATTGGCATAAACTCAAAACTAACTCCAAAAACACATATTAATGAAAAAAAAATTAAAATTTACAGAGAAGTAAGTGTGAGAGAATTAGAGATGATAGTGAGAGAGAGATGAGAGAGTGAGTGAGAGAGAGATGAGAGAGTGAGTGAGAGTGAGAGATGACGAAAAGAGAGATGAGAGAGTGAGTGAGAGAGAGAGAGAGATAGTGAAGAGAGAGATGAGAGATTAAGTGAGAGGAGTGAGTGTGAGAGAAATGGTAGGATTTGGGGAGTGGAAAAGAGAGAAATGGTAGGATTTAGAAGACATTGAGAAAATGGTGGAGGAGTTATTTTGCTTTTAAAGAACGTATCACTTTACGCGACGAAACAATATATTGGTCGCGCAAAGTGTTTAAAAAAAATTTAAAAAAAAGTTCCCATTTTCGGTGCCTGCCAAATTTTTTCGGTTTTGCGCGACGAATTTCTGGTCGCCCAAACTTTTGCGCGACCAAAATATTCCCGCGTCCCATTTTTGGTGCCCGCCAAATTTTTAGGGTATACTTTGCGCGACGAATATTTATATATTGGTCGCGCAAAGTCGAAATTTTTTTTTTAATTTTAAAAATCCCATTTTTGGTGCCCGCCAAATTTTTAGGGTATACTTTGCGCGACGAATATTTATATATTGGTCGTGCAAAGTCGAAATTTTTTTTTAAAAAAAATCCCATTTTTGGTGCTCGCCAAATTTTTAGGGTGTACTTTGCGCGACGAATATTTATATATTGGTCGCGCAAAGTCGAATTTTTTTTTTTAATTTTAAAAATTCCACGAATACCAATTGGTCACGCAAAGTCTTAAAAAATATTTAAAGCTAGTAATAAATACATATACTATTCAATTTCTTAAGTGTTATACGTACAAAATAAATAAATTTAAAGCTACTCAACGATCCAACCGTCAAACTTGTTTGTTTATACTTCGAGATCATATACACCAAAATTCAGAAAAAATAAACATTAAGAGATCAATTAATGGGACAAAACATTTCGACGGTTATAAACGAAAAATCATGATTTAACGGTTATTTCAACCCTGATTTTGATGATTTTTTACAGCTACACTCCTTGATGCTATATGAATACAATGACTGCATTCGATCGTCAATTTAAAATATTTACACTAGTAGATACCACAAAATCGTATGTTATATTTAATAAAAGTATAAATAAACTCTTATTTGTTAGTGAATATATTGTTTTCATGGCATACGCATTCTACGAAACTAGTTTCAACGATCCAACCGTCAAATTTGTTTGTTTACACTTCGAGATCATATACACCAAAATTCAGAAAAAATAAACATTAAGAGATCAATTAATGGGACAAAACATTTCGACGGTTATAAACGAAAAATCATGATTTAACGGTTATTTCAACCCTGATTTTGATGATTTTTTACAGCTACACTCCTTGATGCTATATGAATACAATGACTGCATTCGATCGTCAATTTAAAATATTTACACTAGTAGATACCACAAAATCGTATGTTATATTTAATAAAAGTATAAATAAACTTTTATTTGTTAGTGAATATATTGTTTTCATGGCATACGCATTCTACGAAACTAGTTTCAACGATCCAACCGTCAAATTTGTTTGTTTACACTTCGAGATCATATACGCCAAAAATCGGAAAAAAAAAAACATTCAGAGATTAAGTAATAGGACAAAACTTTTCGACGGTTATAAACGAAAAATCACGATTTAACGGTTATTTCAACTCTGATTTTGATGATTTTTCACAGCAACACTCCTTGAACCTATATGAATACAATGAACCACTTCGATCGTCAATTTAAAATATTTACACTAGTGGATACCACAAAATCTTATGTTATATTTAACAAAAGTATAAATAAACTCTTAATTGTTAGTGAATATATTGTTTTAATAGCATATGTATTCTATGAAACCAGTTTCAACGATCCAACCGTCAAACTTGTTTGTTTATACTTCGAGATCGTATACCCAAAAATCGGAAAAAATAAACATTCAGAGATCACGTAATGGGACAAAACTTTTTGATGGTTATAAACAAAAATCACGATTAAACGGTTATTTTAACTCCGATTTTGATGATTTTTACAGCTACATTCCTTGACCCTATATGAATACAATGAACCAATTTGATCGTCAATTTAAAATATATATTTTCTAACAAAAACCCAATCCGAACTACAATAATATATTTTTCTAACAAAATAATTTTTTTATTTTAGTATAGACTTTGCGAGACGAAGATTATTATTTCGTCGCGCAAAGTCATCCAAAATTTTTTTAAATTTTAGTAAAGACTTTGCGAGACGAAGATTATTATTTCGTCGCGCAAAGGCATCCAAAAAATTTTAAAAATAATTTTTTTAATATTTATTTTTGTAAATACTTTGCGAGACGAATCACTATTCGTCGCGCAAAACTCTGTGCACCGAATTCTATTATTCGTCGCGCAAAGTTACTTTTCGCGACGATTCTTTGTCGTCGCGCAAAGTTTTGTCGCGCAAAGTGACTTTGCGCGACGATTTTTTTTTCGTCGCGTAAGACTTTGAGCGACGATGATTCGTATTTGTCGCGCAAAGTGACTTTGCGCAACGAATTTTGTTTCGTCGCGCAAAGTTTGGTCGCGCAAGGGGTTTTTTTTAGTAGTGACTTACTCGCTCTTTTTTTTTTCAAAATATATATATATATATATATATATATATACAAGGCTAGGGTGAAGCTGTTCTAATTCTCAACCAATTTGAATGAGAAGCTAACAAAGTAGGTTTCTCTTAATCAGTTGAGTTACAAGTCTCTTATAGTGACTAATTCTTTTTTTACATTCTGAGTCAATTGAAGTAATTACGTATACCAGCATGGTGGTAATGTCCATGACTTGCCATTTCATGCCAGGCCGTTGGCATGCATTGCGGCATAACATATCGGAAATGGCAATCTTAGACGAGTCAACGTTGGTGATGGCCTTGAACCCGACATCGTAGAGGTGCTCGGAGAGGTGGGAAGTCCCACAACCCGGCACGAGTATTCGGAGTGGTTGGATTTGGGAGTCGGGTTTTGGGAGGTGGGAGAGCAGTGGGGCTTGGAGCTCAGACCAGTCCTCGTACCACTCGAATGCATTGTCGCTGCCTCGGATGGTAAAGAACCTGTCCCAATTCTCTTTGACTGTGAAGCCTTCTAGGGTTCCTAGTACCTCCGCTAATTGCTCCGACTTCCCCATTTTTCTGTGCTTGTCTTGTGTGTGTGTGTGTTTTGCATTTGAGTTTTGCGTTCGTTTTATAAGTGAAGGAAATAGCGTGTTGAGCTTTAAGCAGCTGAACTGAAGGCCACCACCACAAATTTGCCACGTGGAGTTTTGCATGAGGAACCATCTGTCTTGACAGGTCTTGTTAGAGATAATTTTTTCTTTTCTATTTGGGGTGACGAGAAGCTCTTTGGTGTTTTCCCTATATGCGTTGTGTGTTGCATGTTGGTTCTTTCTTGCGTATACATTATCAGTACCTAATTAATTTTGCATGACGTAGAGCATAACAATATGCTAAGAAAATTGTGATTGTGGCCAACAAGGTTTTGTTTGTTTCCCTTTGTTTGTTGCAACCGGTTTTTGGGACCGGAAGCCTCTGCACTACTGCATTTGCATTGAACACCCAATCCATCTCATAGGGATATCGTTGCGGCAGTATTCCAATCACACAGTAGTTTGTTTTAATTTTTTCGCACAAATACGTGATTGATTTGAGATACCACCATTAATGACATTTCCGGTGTAAATAAGTTTCTCTTGCGCTTCAACCACATCATCATAAGTCAATTATCTTTACAGTGTTACAACTTAACACAAGGTCCAATCCTTTTCATCTCTCTCCAGTCACGCTTGTTCTGCTTTCCTTCTTAGCCAGAACAGAAATTATGATCTTTTGTCTGTAAAGGATTTTCGAAAATTCTTATCATATTGTCATCTCTCTTTTTTCTTTTCCCACATTATGTATCTCAATTTCATATCTTTATTATCATTATGTAAGAAAATGCCATACATTATAATCATACATACATACATATATACATACATACATACAAGCAACAATATCTTTGAGGAAATCTTATTACGTACATAAACAATACTAAGTTATATCAAATGAATATTGAAAACGAAAAATAGAAGTGTGGAGAATATACTGAGAGTTGTATATATATGAGCATGAAATGATGTGAGGAAATGTGCACAAAAATCATTTCGTCCAAACTGTTGCAATTGATCAAATAATTTGCTCTAGTGTGTCAACCTCAAAAGCAAGCAAACGACAGCGACAATGTCTCTTTTAACCTAAAGATATTTTATTTGCAGTGCACATGTGATGTACGAGAATATTTGCAATTTGGACAGTTCATGAAATTCATAAAGCAATGCGTGGCAAGCATTGTACAAGTGGTCCAAGCAAGGCTTCCACGTATACCTATCAAACGACACAGATTCCTTTTCCCATTTCAAGCGTATTTATTTATTTATTTCTAATTTGTACTTGAGAAAGTTAAAACATGCAGACGTTATTTCCTTTGATTCTTTTAGATTCAAGATATTCAATCTGATTTGGCCACTTAATTTTCCAATTTTGTTTTAAATTTCAAAGAGAAGGACAACACATGAATATCACATATTAAATAAGGGTATGTAAAAAGTTCATTAATTCATACTCAATCAATCAACCCACTTTGATAACAGGGTAAATTTCTCAAAAACAGGCAGTACCCTATTACTAACGAGAGATTTATAGAATACTACGGTAGTACGACTACATGGTACATTGAGTTATATTTATTGATATTATTCCTTAAAAGGGGAGAAAATAAGTCTTGTCATCTACCCATATTATAACACGTATACAAGATGTACCATATGATCATACTAACGTAATATATATCCTTTACTAAAGGCCTGGAGATTAATTTGGCTCGTTATGTTCTTTATAATTAACAATCACAAGTGACTGCTTACAATGGCTCTAGGCTAGCTAGTTTCTCAGCATGTTGCTCTCACTAGGTTTACTTCATTTTATCTTAATTTTCCGTTTCAAAGCACCATCATCATAAGTCTTCCTCTATTATTTAAATTTATCATGAAGCAAATCCTCTGCTTAATTTTTCTTTACTAGAATTTTGTCGACGTGAAAATATATGACCTTTAAAATCCCAAAGCAAAGGGCACAATTTAAATCCATTCACAGAGACAAAATAAAATAATTAGTACATGCAGGAGAACAACTTACACAACACACTGATAGAGGCCCATGTGAAAGGTAATCTCTCCCAATATATGACTGACTAGTGTCGCCGAATAGTCTCTGTCTTGGATGTGCAATTTATTCATACCCAATTATATTTGTTTGAATTAATGGTGAGGCAGTTTGTTTGTGCTGGTGAAGTATTCAAACAATTAATGGAGAGCGTTTGTAGAGGTTACCTGCAGTCTGAAAAAGTATTCAAACATTTAAGGCAAAAAATTTGGAAGAGATAAGAGTTTGGTGGACAGTGGTTACCACTAGGTGGCAAGATGTTCTGCTGCCACATACTGTATGTCAAATGCCGGCAGGTATAGGGAGGGGATAGAGTGTGAATAAATTAATGGAAGAAAGAAATTGACAAACAATTGTGGATATTTCAACTCAATTGAATAAATAAGAGATTAACAAAATAAAATTTTATAAATAAGCCTATTTTAGCATGATGTATTATATAAAAACTCATATAAAGTGTATTTGGAGAGATAAACTCAAAACTAGCCACTTGTCATTTTCTAATTGGTTTTTAGTGTGTTAAGATTTTGAGTTTTTCTCTCTAAATAGGCCCATAAAAAGGAAGATTCACTATTATATCCAGTATATGGGCCCAAATTATTAAAAAAAAAACTACATGAAATGGAATTTAGAAACACACCTAAAACCCATTTACAACATAACAAAGAGCCTTCAAACTTTCTATAAATTACAAAACTGCCATCAATTTCCTAAAACAAACCTAACCCCAAAACCCCATAAAAAAAAAATCAAAAACACTCAAAAGGATATCAAAGTAATTTAATAATCAAAATTAAATTCAATAGGGTCATCTGTCATTTTTTGGGGTTTTTTTGGGGGTTGTTTATATAAATTAAATGGTGTAGGGTTTATCTATATCACTAATGCTAAGAATGGGTATATAAATAAATATCTCCATAAAAAAAACTGGTGTTTTAATGTTCTTTATCGGAATAGCAACGATGAAATTGGGATAATTATGAAGTTACAAAAAATAATCCTGTATTTTCATCAAATGGGAGGTTTATGTATAGTGTACATGAACAATCTGTTTCTTTGATTTCAAAAAATTACTAGGGAACCAACAGGAGTTGGTCCAAGTGGAAGGGGCTTGGATCCTTTAAACAAGAGGTCCTGGGTTCGATCCCAGGCGCTTGTGAATAGAGCAGACTTTGTTGGGAGAGGTCCCCGCTTTGCGCCCGACAGTACCTCGAGGGTTAGTCCCCGCAATCGCGCGGGGGATACCTTGGTTTTCACCAAAAAAAATTACTAGGGATCTATAAATTTCAAGCAAAATTTGCAGTTATACTTGGACTTGCAATCATCGGTGCCAAGTAAAATCCATTTGAGTCATTCGAGGGCAGTTCATGTCCCATCCAGGTGGAAGTTGAGGATGAAAATGTTGTTTGAATTTGTTCGGCAACGTTGTACGAAAATGGTAAACAATGTTCTCACTTTACTTTTCTTACAAGTAGGGATAATCTTTTTATCAACTGGGGGATATGTGAACTTAGGATCTCTTCCATTGTTGAAAAAAGCTACCACTAGAATTAAAGTTAATTAGAATACTTTAATTAAAGTTATTTTTTAGGTAAATAAATTGATGCCAAAAAGAACAGAGGGCCAAAACCCAACAACAAAGATATAAATGGGTTGAGTTATTGTGACTTTTTTTTTGTAAATTTTTGGAATCACCGTCATACTGCACTTGTGGTGTCATACTTCATATTATAAATTAGTAGTAGTATTACAGTGTCACAATAACAAAAAATTCACCACTTCATTAATTGTTACATAATTAATGAAATATACTACTATTTTATAAGAAGTGATATTGTGCGTTAGGAAATCGAATAGATGACCACATGTATAGGGGCAAAGACTTCTAACAACTCGAATTACAAACTCATTGTCTATCAAGAATATAAAAAAAAAACTTTGTTATATGTATATAGAATTTTTCTCTAATGCGGACGTCCGCATATTGTTAAAATCCGGTCATCCTCTCTGCACCTTATTTTTTTGCAGTTGGATTGCATTCCTTCAATTCCAAGTGGTCAACAATTTGTATATATAAATAAAAACATGTTGCAAGAGACGTGAGAGCTACCAATCCATGATTGCTTTTATATAAATTATTTATATTGGCAAATTAGGGACTACTTGAAATTTCAAGAAACCAATCCACCTGAAAAAGAAAAAAAAACTGTGAAAAGGGACAACTGGATTTTCAAAGCACGCGGACGTCCGCATTAGAGAAAGACTCTATATATATTTCAAAATCTTGTTATATAAATACATAAGATCTCGAAACTATATTTCTATAGTCATAATCATCCATGTTTATTGAAGTTGTTTTAAACATTAGGGTTGCCCTTCGTAATTTTCTATTTCTTAATTGTCTAAGGAATGGCATGGATTAAAAAAATCCATGTAGAAACAACATGTAGCAAAAACAGAAGAAGAAAAGAAAATGTTATTGCAAATTGACCAGAAAAAAAAACATTCCTAGAGGAAAGCAGCGACGGCAGTTGGTTGCTTCCAAATCTCTCGGGAGAAGAAAAGCAAATGCGGCCAGCTCGCATTGGGAAGCGGACTATCTTGAAAGGAGTGATTTACCCACCATCACGGGACACGTGTGTGAAGCACACTTCTCGTGACTGTCAACATCCTCTCGACACGTGTCCTCATTCCGGACCCACCGTTCCAATGCCATGTGTTTCTCTCTCCGCACCCATATCCGTCTCTATTCTCACTCATCACTCACCAAGTTCTTCTCACTACTCGGTCTCCAAACTCAACTTAACTTCCTCATCACCGCACAAACAAATTTCAAATTCCAAATCCCAATAAGCTCTTCTGCTGCTCAGTTAATTTCACACACAAAATATTCACTCTCTTTCCCGAGAAAATGACAGAGAAAATCCGAGAAAATAGCCAAACACAGACCCAATAAGAATATCTGCTCTGCATGTCATGGTTTTTGGGTCGTTGATCACTTCTCTGGCTTTGTCATTTAAAACCCATATTTTCTTCTCCAATGAAAATCCTTTGAGACATTGAAATTGCAAATTAAAACCACCACATTACATATCATTGCATGTTATGTGTGGTCCTGTTAAGATTACAGGGAAACCATAGCTGATTTCTTGGTAGAAAGTGGAGAAATTAATAATAATAAAAAAGTGGGGTTTGTAGAAAATGGCTGGAAATGAGTGGATCAATGGGTACTTGGAGGCCATACTGGACAGTGGGTCTTCCGCCATTGAAGAGCAGAAGCCAGTGCCGGAGAATCTGAGAGACAGAGGGAATTTCAACCCAACCAAGTACTTTGTGGAGGAGGTGGTGACAGGGGTCGATGAGTCTGACCTGTACCGGACATGGATCAAAGTGGTTGCTACCCGCAACACACGTGAGCGCGGCTCCAGGCTTGAGAACATGTGCTGGCGCATTTGGCATCTTACCCGTAAGAAGAAACAGGTTCTTATTATTAATCCTTTTCCTTCTCTTCGTGTGTTTGTGTGTGTGAGAGAAGGATGATAGTAAATTGGTTTTTTAACTTCAGAAATGGTTAATTCTTTGTGGAGATCATGTTTTTACAGCAATGTCAATTGTTTGATTAGTGTTTCTCCCCTGTTTTGCTAAGATTTGGAAATAAATAATTTGTAATTTCTTTTTTAAGCTGAGTTGATTTATTAATTCAAAATCTTGAAGTTTGAGGCAAACATTCATACTTGTACATGGAAGTTTGTAAATCTGTCCTAGTGTTAGAATACTTGTACTGTATTCTGTTCATACTAAAGCACTAAATTTTAGGCCGAACCGTGTTTTTGAACTAGTTCTGTCTGAACTTTCTGAAATAATCTTCAAAGAGAAAGGCCAATTCACTTTTTTAAGCTGAGTTGATGGCTATCTGCCCAATGTTGTAAATGGGACACATTTTCCCCTCTAGTTTTTGTTTACTTTAGTTTTGGAGAAGACAATAGCTCGGCTAATACACTACACTCGCATGACTCTTGATAGTTGGAGATCGAGGAACATCAGCGGTTGGCAAACCGCAGATGGGAGCGGGAACAAGGACGTAGGGATGCAACTGAAGACATGTCAGAAGATTTGTCAGAAGGAGAGAAGGGGGATGGTTTGGGGGAGATGCTGCCATCTGATACTCCAAGGAAAAAGTTCCAGCGTAACATTTCTAACTTGGAAGTGTGGTCAGATGATAAAAAGGAAAAGAAGCTATATATTGTTCTTATCAGGTATAAATATATATGTTGCATATCATCATGTTAGAGTTTCTGGTTTCTTAATACAGACCAGGCTAGTTTTCAGTTAAAAAAATTTACACTTGAGCAGTTAATCAATAAATTACTTTTCTTGATCAACAGTTTGCATGGTTTGGTCCGGGGAGAAAACATGGAGCTCGGTCGAGACTCTGATACAGGTGGACAGGTATCTGATGGCTTTTATGTTTTCCTGTGTATATGGAAATAAAGATAAATTTGTTTTCCTGTTACTTGCATTTGAATCTGTGTTTGGCTTTTATGAAAACAATATCAGGTCAAATATGTGGTAGAGCTTTCTCGAGCTCTTGCAAGGATGCCTGGGGTTTATAGGGTAGATCTCTTTACTCGCCAAGTGTCATCTCCTGAGGTTGATTGGAGTTATGGTGAACCAGCAGAGATGCTAACTGCAGGTCCTGAAGATGGTGATGGTGATCTAGGAGAAAGCAGTGGAGCATATATTATTAGAATCCCATTTGGTCCACGTGATCAATACCTCAGCAAAGAAGTACTCTGGCCATATATTCAAGAATTTGTAGATGGTGCTCTAGCTCACATTCTTAACATGTCCAAAGTTTTGGGTGAACAGATTGGTAAAGGCCAGCCTGTTTGGCCATATGTAATTCATGGCCACTACGCAGATGCAGGGGATAGTGCTGCTCTTCTTTCTGGTGCTTTGAATGTCCCAATGGTTCTAACAGGACACTCACTTGGAAGAAACAAGCTAGAACAGCTTCTTAAGCAGGGACGCCAATCAAAGGAGGACATCAATTCAACATATAAGATTATGAGGAGGATAGAAGCAGAAGAGCTTTCCCTTGATGCTGCAGAAGTTGTTATTACAAGTACAAAACAAGAGATCGACGAGCAATGGGGACTTTATGATGGGTTTGATGTCAAACTTGAGAAAGTGTTGCGTGCTCGTGCTAGGCGAGGAGTAAATTGCCATGGCCGTTACATGCCGAGGATGGTGGTAAGCCAGTGGCTTTATTCCTCATGATTTTCTTTGTTTTTCTTTTTTCTTTTTTATTATATCTAGCACTGCCTTATCGAGGATGTTTTGGGTGTTGATAAATTAGAAAAAGGAAGAAAGAATATGTGTAAATGATTTTGTTTTAATTTTTGTTTCCTGATCTTGGTCCTTTTATAATATGGATAACTAGAAAAGGAAGAATGACTCCAGATCCAGAATGTATAATTTTACTTCCAATCCCATTTTGACTACAAGAAGAAACTGGAGGATTGAAATCTAATTTCATGATTTTGAATTATCTATGAAAATGAAGATGAACATGACATATGGCAATGCGATTGTTTCTTTTTCTAACTAAGTACATTCCCTAAGTAGGTTATACCTCCGGGCATGGACTTCAGTAATGTTGTGGTCCAAGAAGATGCTCCCGAGGTTGATGGGGAACTTACTCAACTTACTGGTGGTACCGATGGGTCTTCCCCAAAAGCACTTCCAACAATATGGTCAGAAGTGAGTGCCTTTTCCTCATCATATAATCGTGCATTTAAACTTTAATCCTGTCGTTGCCTCATATTCAAAATCCTTTGGCAGCTGATGCGGTTCCTTACAAATCCTCACAAGCCAATGATCTTGGCATTGTCAAGACCAGATCCAAAGAAGAACTTAACCACTCTTTTGAAAGCCTTTGGAGAATGCCGTCCTCTGAGAGACCTAGCTAATCTTGTAAGTGAATTTGTCCAATAACTCAATTTACCATTAAGCAATGCAATTAAAAATTTGGACAACTTACTAATATGCTTTGAACAGACGCTGATAATGGGGAATAGGGACTATATAGATGAGATGTCTGCTGGAAATGCTAGTGTGCTTACCACGGTGTTGAAACTGATTGATAAGTATGACCTTTATGGGCAAGTGGCCTATCCAAAGCATCACAAGCAATCAGATGTTCCAGATATATATCGGCTTGCTGCAAAAACAAAGGTTGGTTTGTTTTTCACAATTTCTAGATAGCAATATAGTTTTAACAAATATTCTGTGCTAAAGGGTTAGATTATGGCAGGGAGTTTTCATAAATCCAGCATTAGTGGAGCCTTTTGGGCTAACCTTGATTGAGGTTAGTTTTTAATGCATACTGTCTTTTAAAGTGATCTATACTTTCTCCAGAAAATGAGACTTCTGCGGTTTAATACATTTTTTTATATATGATTTAGGCAGCAGCGCACGGGCTTCCAATGGTGGCTACAAAAAATGGTGGACCGGTTGACATACATCGGGTATAACATTTTTTATTTTACATTTGTGCTGCATTTGAGATGTTATGAAGTGAACATCTCCTATGCCCCTTCACCTAGAAGGAAGAGAAGGGACAACTGAGACATTTCAGAATTCTTTTAGATAGTTGTTATAGTTTTTAATTGTCTACTTTGTTCTAATTGGAAATTCAATTGATGCAAGCTAAGAGAAAGAAGACTGATTTCAATTATGTTGACCAAGTTACTTTTCTTATTTCACTTTGTGAATTTCAGGCGCTAAATAACGGCTTGCTTGTGGACCCTCACGATCAGCAATCAATTGCTGGTGCACTGCTTAAGTTGTTATCGGAGAAGAATTTGTGGGGTGAATGCAGAAAAAACGGTTGGAAGAACATACACCTCTACTCATGGCCTGAACACTGCCGGACTTACTTGACTAGGGTAGCAGCCTGCCGCATGAGGCATCCACAATGGCAGACTGACACCCCGGGGGATGAAATGGCTGCTGAAGGGTCTCTCAATGACTCCCTTAAGGATGTACAAGATATGTCTCTTAGGCTCTCAGTTGATGGGGATAAATCTTCATTGAATGAATCTCTTGATGTGACTGCAGCTGCTGGTGATCACGAGGTGCAAGATCAAGTGAAACGTGTCCTAAGCAAGATGAAGAAACCAGAGTCTGGTCCAAAAGATGAAGGAGGTGGAAATAAGCTGCTGGATAATGTGGCAAGTAGGTATCCCATGTTAAGGAGGAGACGGAAATTGATTGTTGTCGCGCTTGATTGTTATGACAGCTCTGGATTTCCTGAAAAGCAGATGATTCAGGTAGTTCAAGAAATATTTAAGGCTGTCAGATTAGACTCTCAAAGTGCTAGAGTCACAGGGTTTGCTCTATTAACGGCTATGCCAATGTCAGAAACAGTAGAGTTTTTGGCATCGGGGAAGATACAGGCAAATGAGTTTGATGCGTTGGTTTGTAGCAGTGGAAGTGAAGTTTACTACCCTGGTACTTATACAGAAGAAGATGGAAGACTTTTCCCTGATCCAGATTATGCATCACATATTGACTACCGTTGGGGTTGTGAAGGTTTAAAGAAAACCTTTTGGAAGCTATTGAATGCCCCTGATGGTGAACGAAATTCTGCTGCTTCCAGCCACATTCAGGAAGATTTGAAATCAAGCAACGCTCATTGCATCTCATACTTAATAAAGGATCCTAGTAAGGTAGATGAACTTTCTAAATTTAGTGTGTTGGCAATTTAGAAATTATTTGGTTTTATTTATTTTGGATTAAATTCAAAATGTATGCTTCTGCAGGCTAGGAAAGTTGATGATTTGAGGCAGAAACTCAGGATGCGGGGTCTGCGTTGCCATCCAATGTACTCCAGGAGCTCAACAAGAATGCAAATTGTTCCTCTCCTTGCTTCTCGAGCACAGGCACTAAGGTATTGTTGATATTTACAACTTGGAATACATGGACATCCTCTGTAATTTCACAGTCAGTTTTACTGTGTCTTTTACTTTTGAAATTGCATTTGCTTAAGCCTTAAAGTATGGACTTTGGTACCATAAACGCAATAAGGGAGTGTTCAATGACCAACCTTAAAAATAAAAATGGTTGCTGAGAATCCTTTTGGATACCTTGGTACTATAATATATGACCTGTTGTAATATCCTTATTTGTTGCTCATTTACTCATTGTCAAGGGATGGTGGCTTTACACTACATCCCAGATTAGATTAGCATGAAAATAGAAAAAGGAAAAGGACACAGAATTGAAGTTTAGATTTAATAGAGATCATTATTTTTAAATGATTCTGTTGTTTTGTTCACAGTACAAGATCTTTATGCTGTGCTTAAATTGTGAAATGAGGTCAATCTTAATTTTCATAGCATTTGGTGTCAATTTGGTTCATTGCTTGTTCGGAAATTGTACCTTTGCAAAAATGAGCGACCTTAAAAGTTTATCTATGTCACTTTTGACTTCTTTCAAAAGAAGGGAAAGGAGACTGCTGATTGAATCAGTTATTAACCACAAGTGGTGAGGAATGGGGTGCCCTGAGTAGTTCTTAGCTTTCAGTAGATTTTGTAATGGCAGAATGACTCTGGGGCCTAATTACATAGTTAAAAACTGATAACCAGTTTTCTTCGTTTCTGATTGTTAGGTACCTTTTTGTTCGTTGGAGATTGAATGTTGCAAACATGTATGTTTTCCTTGGAGAAAGTGGGGACACCGATTATGAAGAAATGATATCCGGGACTCATAAGACCATAATCATGAAAGGGGTGGTGGCGAAGGGTTCAGAAGAGCTGCTAAGAACATCTGGAAGCTATCTAAGAGATGACATTGTTCCTCCAGAGAGCCCCTTGGTCACCTATGTAAGTGGGAAAGCAAAAGCTGATGAGATTGCCAATGCTCTGAAGCAAGTCTCTAAATCTGCTGCTCGAATGTGAGTTGTGGTTTATATATTGTCTTATACAGTGAGAAGTAGTTTAACATAGTATTCCTCATGCATTTTCCCATTTTCACAAAAGGTTGTTGTTAGTATGACTAATATCTACTGTTCGTCCATTGCGAGGCCCGCAACTCTCTCCCAATCTCACTCTGTACATGTATTTCTCTTCCATTGTTTCTCAATAGCAACCCCAAAACCGCACTTCCATTAAAATGAGAGACAAAACATGGGTTCATTATGTTCACTCTGATGTTTTGCACAGGTTGCTCCAAATTTCATATGAGTTCACTTGTGACAGTTCATGCGTTGATTTTAAACATTTTGGCCTTTCAAATTAGGTCCCTAGGGTGTTCTGGATTTTGATAAGCCGCATGAGAAAAATTCTGCAGAAGTTAACACTTTAAAATATTATATATTCCTAATAATTGTGATAAGGTCAAGTCAAACAATTCATTGAAGACAAGGGTGTGGAAGCTGCCCTAAAAATCAAAGAACAAACAAAGTTCAGCAAAGAAATATCAGTACACCAAATATCGCACTTCTCTCATAATGGAACAATGATTTCGAATTCAACCCTAATACAATCAAAGGAAGATTCACAAATATTAGAACCATTTCTTTTCTCAGACTGTTCTAGCCAATGAGCTCCCTTAGACTGTGGTTCCACGCAATGATCTTCTTAAGATCGATCTATCTTGAAGTGGTCAATAGGACGGCAAATGGGATTACGGAATTTGTGGCCTTTGGCTCTCTAGTCCATCGTTGCAAACCAAATGCAAGAAAAGTAAGAAAGAGATAAACGAAAGCAGATATAAACTCAAAAATGAACGTGGTCCACCATAATTGGTCTACGGCCACGGCTGATTGCGTTCATAATCCACTAAATCAAAAAAGTAGAAGATCGTTACAACGACAAGGAAAGTTCTTAGAATCACTCTAAATTTATCTCTCTCATCCCATTTCTCAACAAGGAACCCCAAATACATTCTAAACTCACAAGCGTTTTTTATAAACTTCTGCTATCATTCGTGCTTTAAAAAGACTTAAACTATCTTATTTGTAAGAGATAGGGCTTAGGACTTCATCAGGAAGAGCTTTCTTCATGATAAACGCCCTCCAAGTAAAGTGTTTTCCGATTATGCTGCACCATAAGAAGTTTCCCTGTGATGCAAACTCATAAGAATACAACTCCAGTAAATTGATGACAAGAAAATATTAGGTGTAATGAAAGGGATTATAGCTTACCAATTTGTGCAAATTAAAATTTTATGAGACAAAAACATGCATGGCAGTGGCACACATAGCGCATTCATGAATTTCTTCTTGAATGCTGACTCTGCCTGGTCAAATATTAAACCTAGAACAAGTTAGCAAGAACCACGCAGAACAACCTTCCACCAAAATAGACTTGTGTGGATTCTTCTGATACAATGTCATACTAAAAATGAATCCGTTGTCCCTTACTTTTTAGCATTATGAAGACAGACACCTGCAGGGAGAGTGAAGAAGAGCAACATTCCACTTGATTTTCATTCATATTTGTTGAAGTCACCCAAGCCAAAGGATCAGTACTGTTTGCACTATCGTCCTTGCTTGGAAAGGAGAGGATTATTAAAACATGAAACAGGAAAGCAGTGATGCTGTAATGGCACCAAAAACTAAGCACTAATATATATTTATTCAACTTAAAAGTCAGTGAGAAAATTGTTGCTAAGGACACTTGAGTCTTGGAAATATGAGAAAACCTTTGCCACTCGGGCAGCTCTCCACAGTGCATCTTTTCGTTTTGGGGACAATTTCAGAGCTTCCACTGCAGGTAGTGTTGAGAAAAATGGCTCAATTAAAAGATACAAAAATAAAGACCAGCAACCGGTCGCAGGTTATGGGCGACCGGTCGGTTTCAGGCAAAATCGAAGTCTGGAGCAAAAATCGACTCTGTGGAAAAGCGACCGGTCGCCTAGTCCTGGCGACCGGTCTCCCCGAAGGTGCTGTTTCAGTTTCCTACGCGTTTTCAAGTCCTCCTTGGTGTGCTATCACTTTCTACCGACTTGCAAGGATTTTTCTAATCACTTCTGAGGTAATAGAAGGTGGCAAGCAACTGGAAAGTTGGGGAAAACACTTTGGCCAATTGATGACTTGCTTCAATGAGTGAATACTCTCTTGGTTCAAGAGATAGATGGCAGCTAGCAGCTATTGTTCACTTGCTTTGTGAGCTGCCAAAACAGGTGTCTAAAGTTGGATAACTAAAGCAAGAACGTGCAAAACATAATGATACCTTATCTTGGAGTCCAAAGGCTTGTATAAGAGGGAAGAGGAAGCAAGAGAACATTAAGTTGTTAAGTGCATAAGTTTGTGCAAAGTAGAGAGAGTTGAAAAGAAGCTGGAAACTAGATACCACGTAGGAAACTGAAACAGCACCTTCGGGGCGACCGGTCGCCAGGACTAGGCGACCGGTCGCTTTTCCACAGAGTCGATTTTTGCTCCAAACTTCGATTTTGCCTGAAACCGACCGGTCGCTGGTCTTTATTTTTGTATCTTTTAATTGAGCCATTTTTCTCAACAATCTCCACCATGGCGAGCTTAAAAAAACTCCTTGTGGACATCATTGTTTTTCCAGGACATCTTTAATTTCTTGAGAATCGTCCGGATAACTCTCAAGAACTCCACCTCAATCTTTAGCATGGAACAAGATTTAGCAAGTCCAAACAATGCTTGAACTTTGCTGCTGTGACTGGCTTTGTTAGACAATCTGAAGCGTTCTCAGTTGTATGAACCTTCTCTATCATGACGTCTCCATCTTTCACCCAATCCCTTATCCGGTGGCATCAGACATCAATGTGCTTAGATCTTCCATGAAATACTTGATTCTTCACTAGGTAGATTGCACTTTGACTATCACTTTGTATCACCACCAAGTCTTGGGCTATCCCGAATTCTTTAGCCAATCTTTTCAGCCATACTGCTTCCTTCGAAGCTTCCGTGAGCGCCATATACTCCGCCTCTGTAGTAGACAAGGCACTAACCGATTGTAACACCGCTCTCCAACTAATCGGTCCTCCACCACAAATGAAGACGTATCCTGTGGTGGATCTCCTCTTGTCTAAATTCCCTGCATAATTAGAATCTACATACCCTGACACACATGCATTACCTTGTTGTTTTTCAAACAATATACCAAGCCTCCTTGAGCCCTTCAAGTACCTGAGAATCCACTTCGCTGCTGTCCAATGAAGTCTGCCCGGATTCGCCATGTATCTTGACACCACACTTACGGCTTGTGCTAAGTCGGGGCGTGTGCAAACCATTGCATACATGAGACACCCTACCAAGCTTGCATATGGAACTTTGCTCATTTCTTCCTTCTCATCATCCGTAGAAGGACATTCCTGCGCACTTAATTTGAAATGCTCCGCCAAAGGAGTAGACACGGGCTTGCAATCCATCATATTGAATTTTTCAAGTACTTTGGAAATGTACTTACTTTGTGACAGCCATAGCTTGCCTGCGTTTCTGTCTCTCCTTATCTCCATTCCTAGGATCTTTTGTGCAGAGCCAAGATCCTTCATGTCAAACTCCCTTCCAAGCAATGTCTTCAATTCCTGGATTTTTGACATATCTCTACATGCAATTAGCATGTCATCAACATAAAGAAGTGAAAGGATGAAGTTACCATCCTTGAATGCATGACTATATACACAGCAATCTGATTCACATCTTCTATATCCAATCTTCATCATGAAAGAATCGAAGCACTTATTCCACTGCCTTGGAGATTGCTTCAGCCCGTATAAAGACTTCTTCAATCTGCAAACCAGATTTTCCTTGCTTGCTTCAATGAACCCTTGAGGTTGGCTCATGTAGATGTCTTCCTCCAAGTCTCCATGGAGGAAAGCAGTCTTCACATCCATTTGCTCCACCTCAATGTCCTCTTGGGCTACTATGGAGAGAAGTAGCCATATAGAAGTATGTTTCACCACCGGTGAGAAGATTTCATCATAATCAACTCCCTCCTTTTGCAAGTATCCTTTGGCCACAAATCGAGCTTTGAACATGGTGGCACCCTTCTCATGCATTTCTTCTTTCTTCCTAAACACCCATTTGCAGCCAATAACCTTGCGATCTTTGGGTTTAGGAACTAACTCCCAAACTGAGTTTTGGTGTAGAGATTCCATCTCTTGCATCATAGCTTCCATCCAACTTTCCCGTTCCTTATTTTCAACAGCTTCTTGGAACGTGGTTGGTTCTTCTTCACTAGCATTTAGGGCATAGTGAACTGCGTCCGAGTCCCATCCAAACCTTTGAGGTGGTTTGATGGTTTTCTTGGGCCTGGACCGAGCTATAGATGATGGCTCCACCTCTTCTTGAGCCTCTTCTTCTTCTTGAGTTTGTTGTTGATATTGCCCAGCTTCTTCCTCCTCAATGTCAGACTCCTCCTCCTCCTGAACGTCTTCAGTTGGCTGTTTCTGTGAAGTCTTCCTTACCACCTTCTTGAGTGGAACTTCAATGGTTGTTTCTCTCCCAACAACATCCTCCTTTGCTTCTGAATTCTTGACTTTGTTCATAGGCATGGTCTTCTCATCAAACACAACATCTCTGCTGAGTATCTTCTTGTGGTTCACTGGATCCCACAGCTTGTAACCCTTCACACCGCTCTCGAAGCTGATGAAAATGCATTCAAGAGACTTAGGCTTCAACTTGGATCTTTCATCACTAGGAATAAGTGCAAATGCACTACATCCAAACACTTTAAGATTAGTAAAATCTATTGACTTATTTGACCATACCTCCTCTGCACATTTGAACTCAAGATTTCTTGAAAGCGATCGGTTAACCAAATAGGCAGCGTGGTTAACTGACTCCGCCCGAAATGATTCGGGCAATCCTGCATGAATTCTCATACATCTCTCACGCTCCATGAGAGTTCTATTCATCCTTTCCGCAGCTCCATTTTGTTGGGGCATCTTCTTCACGGTAAAGTGCCTCTTAATGCCTTCGTTTCTGCAAAATTCAAGGAACTTGTTTTCCTTATATTCACCACCATTATCACTCCTTAGGATCTTGATCTTTCTTCCGGTTAGGTTCTCCACTTCCACCTTCCACTCTTTGAATTTGGTGAAGACCTCAGATTTCTCCTTCATGAAGTAGACCCAAACCTTCTTGGAAAAATCATCCAAGAAAGTCACGAAATAGCGAGCTCCACCCTTTGATTTAACCGGTGATGGCCCCCATACATCCGTGTGAATATAATCTAGCACCCCTATGCTTCCTTCCTCTTTATCTCGCAGCTTGAAAGCTATCTTTGATTGTTTTCCCATGGTACAAAATTTGCAGAACTCCAGCTTGCAGCTTTGAACACCTTTCAACAACTTTCTGTTGTATAGTTCCTGCATGCCCCTCTCACTCATGTGCCCTAGCCTCAAATGCCAAAGCTGAGTTTCATCCTCCGAGTCCTTGCTTGTGGACACAGCTGCTCCACCTGTTATTGTTTTACCACACAATCTATATAGACAATTAGGTTGAACTTCTCCCTTCATAACCACAAGTGAACCTTTTGAGATTATGATTTTCCCTTCATTAGCCTTAATAGAATAACCATTCTTATCAAGAGTTCCAAGGGAAATAAGATTCTTATGCAACTTTGGAATATGTCTTACCATTCCAAGCGTCCTAACAGTCCCATCATGCATCTTTATCTTGATTGTACCGGTGCCTATGACTCTACAAACCGAGCCATTCCCCATCACAACTTCGCCACCTTCTTCTTTCTCATATGTGTCAAACCACTCCTTGTTTGAGCACATATGGTATGAGCACCCGGAATCCAAAATCCAATCGGAAGAGAAACACCTTGAAGAATTAGCATATGTATTAGTTTTAACATTGCCATTAACACATAAAAGCTCACCATCACTTTCCGTGACTTCCTCAGCTGTGTTTGCTGCATTCTTCCCTTTGTTCTTCTTCTCCTTCCATATGGGGCAATTCCTTTTCCAGTGCTCCTTTGACCCACACTCGAAACAACCTTCTTTCGCTTTGGATTTTGATCTTCCTTTGTTGCCTTTCTTGCCTTCACGCCTCTTTGAACGACCCCTCTCTTCGGTCTTAGCAAGTAGTCCTTCACATTGAGAGTTTTCTCCAGAACGTTGAGCCATCCTATGGTGCGTCATGATGTCTTGTAGCACAGGCTCAAAATCCAGAGTGACCTTCCCGAACATAAGAGTGGTTCGGAAGTGTTTATAGGATGGAGGTAAGGATGTTAGCAACATAAGAGCCTTATCCTCCGTACTATAAATAACTTCCATTCTTTGCAAGTCAGCAACACATCTATTGAAACTACTTAAATGTTTCATTAGATTACCTTCTTCTTCCATCTTCAGATTTAGGAGTTCTTCCTTTAGGAAGAGCTTGTTGGATAGCGACTTCCCTGCAAACATCTCTTCGAGCTTTTCCCATGTTTGCTTTGCTGTATCCTTCAACACGTTGATGAGCACATCATCGGAGAGGTAGTTTTCGATGGCTCCTCTGGCTAACTCGTCAAGTATACCCCACTCCTCATCTTTCATGTCTGCTGGCTTCTTTTCCTTGCCAACTAACACAACATGGAGATGTTGTTGTGTAAGAGCTGACCTCATCCTTCGTTGCCAAAGAGTGAAGTTCTCCTTGCCTGTGAAAGGCTTTAGCTCCTCCTTCATGCTTGCTGCATGTGGTTGCTTCACATGCTGTGAACTGCTACCACTCTCAGCTTCTTGTTCACTTGTCATCTTCAACACACTAGCACTCCAAAAGAAGAACTAGCCCAGCTGCCAAAACACAGCTCTGATACCACTTGTTGTGAATTAATACTAACTCACTTCTCACTTAGGATCTTGTTGTTGATGAACTTTGTGACAAACTCAATGATGGATGAGTCTTACACACACACACATAAATTTAACCAAATAGACAGAAATGACACAAGTGTTTATAGAGGTTCAGCAAATTGCCTACTTCCTCTTTGGTGATCTCCTTGAGAACTTTCACTAATGAAGATAGGTTACAACTTTGGTTTACAAAGAAGGAAACCCCCTTAGAACACTACCCTCACAATCTGTTTCTCTCTCACCCTTGCTCAACACCTTGATACACTTAGAGAACTCTCTTGCTCTCCCCTTGGTATTTTCTGAACTTACTAGTTTCCAGCTTCTTTTCAACTCTCTCTACTTTGCACAAACTTATGCACTTAACAACTTAATGTTCTCTTGCTTCCTCTTCCCTCTTATACAAGCCTTTGGACTCCAAGATAAGGTATCATTATGTTCTGCACGTTCTTGCTTTAGTTATCCAACTTTAGACACCTGTTTTGGCAGCTCACAAAGCAAGTGAACAATGGCTGCTAGCTGCCATCTATCTCTTGAACCAAGAGAGTATTCACTCATTGAAGCAAGTCATCAATTTGCCAAAGTGTTTTCCCCAACTTTCCAGCTGCTTGCCACCTTTTATTACCTCAGAAGTGATCAGAAAAATCCTTGCAAGTCGGTAGAAAGTAATAGCACACCAAGGAGGACTTGAAAACGCGTAGGAAACTGAAACAGCACCTTCGAGGCGACTGGTCGCTTTTCCACAGAGTCGATTTTTGCTCCAGACTTCAATTTTGCCTGAAACCGACCGGTCGCCCATAACCTGCGACCGGTCGCTGGTCTTTATTTTTGTATCTTTTAATTGAGCCATTTTTCTCATCAGGTAGATACTTCAGATTCTCACACACACAAATAGATAGTTCATCGACTGCTGTAAGGTTCCTTCATCACTTGAGTAGATCCTCCAGTTCATCAAATTGTTATAAACAACTTCTAAGGACTGTTTACACTTCAAATGGATGCTAGCCCCAAATCTGCAAAACAGTATCATCAAATCCTGAAGAGACATGATTGTGTGTAGGTTATCTCATAAATAAGAATATAACTCTATTTATTAATGAGTGTCAAGCAGACAAACTAAAGCGATAGTAGCTTACCATATTGTCCAAAACAATAAGTTCTAGATCACACGCACATCGCATGCATGAGTTTCTTCTTCAATCTCGACTCTGCCTGGTCAATATAACACCAAGACAATAAATGTTCAAAATTGCCTTCAACTTTCAAAATGATGGTAAACAGCTTATAACTGAAGACTCTTTTACCTGATTCTTGCAACAGCATAAGTAAAAATGACATGCTATCAAATAACAGAGGACCTTAACTGTAGAAACAGGAAAAAGTAAAATAAATCAACACCTTCCAGAAATAGTGATTTGCTTAGCTACATGTATCATGATTATTATTTTAGTGTACTATAAGATACTGAAGGTAAAAAAGTTAATCACCATCGACAACTGATATGCCATACATAGCTGAAACCTGCATTATGGGCTGCATTATGCCATGTATCTCCTTGCCTGGAAAAGAGAGAACAATTAAAATATGAAACAGAGGATTACAGATGTTGCAATGACACCTTGGCCACATAAACACCAGCAACAAAAACAAGGCCATTTTGTGAAACTAAGGACTAAAAGCTTCTGTTTGCAGATCCCAAAAATTGGAACAAAATCATGCAAGAGTTGAACTGGTCTTGCCTGTTCTCTATGTATTAGTTTGTCTTCCAGACTAACAAACCTAATTTTCCTCAACAATCTTAAGTGTTATTCCACAAAGATTGTGAAAACACAATGTTGTATTTATAGTTCCTTCAACGAAGCAATTAAAACCAAACAAACTACTGATCAGTTGAATATCATCATCTTCTTCTTCTTCTTCTTTGTGTTGCAGTAGACAACAAACTTAATGGCCAATAAGTTAATTAACGATAAATGAAAGTGAGACAGGAGAAGAAAGCAAATCATAAATTCCGATTTGAGAAAGAAACGTACACATGACTCTGGCTCTTCTCGGTGCATCTTTTCATTTTGGGAAAATTTTCAGAGCTTCCACTGCTGGTAGATTCTTCAGATTCTCACATATACAAATAGATAGTTCACTGAAAGCTTCAAGGTTCCCTCATTACTCCAGTAAACCCTCCAGTTCATCAAATTTTTATAAACAACTTCTAAGGATTGTTTACACTTCAAATGGACCCCAAATCTGCAAAAGAGTATCATCAAATTCTGAAGAGACATTACTGTGTGTAGGTTATCTCATAAATAACTCGGATTCTTCACACAATTGTTACAAAGTGAGGTGCATCCAGTGGTAAGATGGAAGCATATAACAAATGTTGCAGATTAATAGATGAAGCAAACAATTTACCAAAGGTTGCCAACCGAATTCTTATTGAAAAAAAAAGGAATCTATTAAAGCTTGAGCAGAGGTTAACCTCAATTCACCAATAAGAATTCTTATTGAAACAACAGCAATAATTTTCTGGGGCCAAACACTTCTCTTGCTTACTTTATAGAGTGCCAAGAACAGTCTACACTAATATACGATTGGCAGAACCAGAAAATTGAACATCAATATGAACCTAGATTTAATTAGCAAGTAGAATCCTAGAATAATGAATTAATATGGGATTAATATGGAATTAATATGTGATATGATCTAGAACTTGTTCATTGATTCATTTTAGCAAAACAGACAATAAATTAAACTGGAAACTGTAACTGGTGTTTGAAACTTTCAAATGGTAGTACTTTCTCTGTAAGTTTCCACATAAAGAGACCATGGTAATTGAAGCTTTGAAAATATATGAAACACTTAACTGCTGATAAAGAAGAATGAAAAACAAAAACGGCAAAAGAAGAAAACAAAAATGGAAGAAAAGGAAAGAGTTTCCAAGTGATGACAGTAGGTATGCAAGTGTTAAGGTTTGATATCATTGATAACACATCTAATTGTTGGTGGAAACTTTTCCAGTTAGTCGCTACGCATGACTCTAAATGCAGTCAAACAAATATTTATACAGAGCAGGTACTTCATTGATAGAAAGTGTAATGAAATTAATTTAGGGAGATGTATATATAAATAGGAAAATGATTTCTAAGAATAATTGTATTCTCCATGCTAGTAAAGTGATGTTATGATTAGATGGGAATGTATGATATAATGATTAGCGTAATTCTCATCAAATACAGTTACTTTTTTTTTCTTCCAGCATTTATCTCCAAAGAAATGAATAAATAGTGATGCAGGGGAATGGGAACTGAACTGAAGTACCTGCACTAAGTTTGCACCTTTTGCGCATCACTTGTTCTTCCAATTGAGTAAGATCCTTCTGAAAACCAACAAACTGTGGCAAATTGAAACAATATTAGATGCCATCAGTGAAACAACTAAGCTAACCCCTGTGCAATATATATTCGGCTAATTCAATATGAAAAATGATTTTTAGCGAATGGGAAACAGAAGTACCTGGATGAATGTCATAATTCAATATTAAGATATTTCTCATGAATTTGGGTCACCTAATATCTAAGGAATGGGAAACAGAAGTACCTGGATGGAAAAAGTTTTCACCTAATGTTTCTCAGCACTTGTTCTTCTGATTCGGGTAAAAGCCTTCTGAAAGTAGGCAAATTATACCAATTGATGAAATGATGATAGATGCCATGAGTAAGCAACATAGGAAGTATAAAGCTCTGCAAAAAAAATTAAGAAGAGGCTCACTTTGTGCTTCAATGTGAAAGTTGCAGCTACTCCCCGAAGGCAAATTCATGAAAAACATGAATATTTGAGCTACTCCAAATCATCACTTGAAGATTCCGATTCTTTACGCAGGTAAACTCCGTCAACTGTGGTATTTAAACCCGGAAAAAGAAAAGTGAGAGAAGGGAATTGAACAAACAATTAATTAATGATTTGATTTGATCAGAGTATTAATTACCAAATATATAAGGGATGTGAGAAATCTTGTGCCATTCTGGGCCGCCCTCCTTGGCACATCTTTCCGCTAGACGAGGACATCCCTTAATCGATAGCACTTTTAATTTGGTGAGGCGTTGCATGACTTCAACGGTAGGCAGATACATCAGATTCTTACAATCCCAGATATTTAAACATCGGATTTGTGATGGAAGCTCAAAAGCAGGGAAAGAATCGAGCTCCTCCCAAAACTTACCGATTCTCATCGTTTCCAAACTCGTCAGAGAGCGTAGCCCCGTTGGCAAATATTTTAATTTCGGACAATTATATATTTCTAAATCGGAAAGAGACTGCAACCTGGACACATCGACATCTGCCAGAGAGATCAAATTGTGGCATTTACTGATTGTCAAGCGGTTAAGAGATGTGCAGGATTGTAGCCCACTCGGTAGACTTGTGAGCCCATCACAACCCGAAATAAACAACTCACGGAGGGATGTGAGGTTGTCTAAACTGGGAATAGCTTCTAGATTAGTGCAATCCTCTATGTACAGCTCCTCAAGAGAGACGGGGTTCTGTAACGCATCAACCAGTAAATGCCTCAAATTTTGACAGTTTTTAATATGCACTTCCAGAAGAGAGGTGCAATATTCCAACCCACTCGGCCAGCTTGATAATTTCTCACAATTCTCAATTGTCAATTTGCGGAGACGCAGCGACCGAAGATTCTGGTTGTTTTCCAGCATCCCTACAGGCAGACGAGTAAGCTCTGTGGCTCCACGAATTTCGAGGTGAGTGAGAGTGGTTAGTTGACTGCATATATTTTCTATTGCCATGACCTGGTCAATATTATATATGTTCAACTTCTGGAGAGATGGAAAACGACTTGGAGCATTTCTTAATTGCCTGCAATTCAAAAGCGTCAACTCCTCAAGGCAGGGAAACACCGCTGCTGGCGTAATCACATCCACTTCCTTCCATTCAATTAGAGCTGGGCAATCATAAAAAACTAACGTTTTCAATGATGGAAACAAAGCTGCACCACCGTAAACATGGTTATAACCATAAAACTCAACTCCCACACATTTAAGCTTATCCATATCTTCAAATTTAACATGCCTAAGATTTGGCAAATGGCCGAGTGGAGGGACTTCTTCACATTCGCTGCAGTTGGATAACGAGATCTCTTTCAAATTGAGTAGACTCACCATCCATGATGCTAATTTAACACCCATGAAGTTGCCAATCTCTAAGATTTCTAACTCACGGTTCGGTTGGAGGCCTTCTAGTACATCAACATCACTCTCCTTGTTGTTTCTCTCCCTGTCATACCCCCACCTTAATGTCAACTTTCGTATATTTGCTTTCCCTGCCAAATTTGATTTCTTCGCCTCGTCTTTGTCTCTCACATGTTCCAAAGATGTGATTGTTAGTTCACCTTTTAATTGGTTTAAGCCACCCAACTCGTCAATTCCATGATTCCTTTCCTTATCCAAATTAAAGTAACGTAATGTTTGCAGATGAGTCAATCGTCTCACCCCAAATAATGGAACTTTCTTATAATCGTAGAAATAAACATGCCTCAAGTTGATCAAATTTTTCATTTCCTTTGGAAACCTTTTAAGATTCCTTGTATAATACATTCTTAACGTCTGCAGATTGTAAAGCTTACCAATAGATTTTGGAAGTTCTTTGATTTCTGTTTCAGAAACATCCAAATACCTCAAGTGTTTCAACCTGCCAATTGAACTAGGCAACTCCTCAATATTAGCCTTGTATAAATTCAACACACGTAAAGCATTAAAACTTGACAAGCTATTGCTAAGGCCTTCACCATTTGAAAATAGGGACCGCAATTTCCCAACAGATTTTGACACTAGTTCTGCAAGATCATGCACAAGATCGTGCATCTTGCATGTGATAACAACTCCATCTTTATCCATTATAACATCTTGAAACAAGGAGTTTTGCAATAGAATATTAAAATAATCATTTCCTATATCTTCCATCTTTAGATCCCTTGAAGGGTGGAGCAATCCTTCAGCCATCCAGAGTTGGACCAAGTTCTCCCTTTCAATTTCAAAATCTTTTTTAAATATTGAGCAATATGCAAAACAATGTTTTAAAGATGGTGATTTCAAATTATCAAAACTCAACTTCAAAACTGACATGATTCTATCATCACCTTCTGGTAATTTCCATATTTCACTTTCTTGAATTGACCGCCATTCATTTGTACTGCTTTTAGAACGGAGCATGCCTCCCAAAACCTGTTGGTATACATGAGTTAAGATATGTGTACATCTAATTTTACTAATGATCAAAGTAGACAATTAGGTAGTTTAATCAAAATTTGACTATAATTGTAGGGAGAATTTCATTTAAACCCCTTGAGTTTTGGCATAATTACAGTGACATAGCACATGTTTGATTTATTATAGTCACACCCCTTATGTTAATTGTTTTTAACAAAAACCTAAAACTAAACTAATTAAATTAAATTAAATTAAAGGAAAACAAGAAAAGAAGGGAAAAACCAAACCCCTTCCCCATCCCCTACCGCCCTCCGTTCTCTCTCTCTCTCTCTCTCTCTCTCTCTCTCTCTACCTTGAGGATTGGCAGCTGGCATTGAGGTATTCTTCGTTTTTGTTCGTCCGGATTCATGGAGGAAATTTAAGGTTGGTTGAGGCTAAATCGCTTGATGAGAGTGGGTGGGTGCATCGGTGGCCGTGGAAGAGAGAGGTGTTGGTGGCTCTGGCTGCTGGGTTGGTGGGTTGGTGGCTTTGGGATGACTTGGCTTTATTTTATTTTGTTCTTACAATTTTAATCTTAGATTTGGGTGGGTGTGTGAGTTAACATCTGTTAAAAATAGGGGTGTAAGTGGAATAAATCGAAACTGGGAGGTCTGACCGTAATAATGCTAAACCTCAGAGGGTCTAAGTGAAATTCGGCCATAATTATAATAATGCAAATATTGCACTGACAAACTTCATACAAATGCCATACTATCAAACTTCTCTGTTCTTTGGCTTTGGGAACTTCTTGAGTGTGGCTCAATTAAGCCATATGGCTGTTAGTTGGTTTTGGTTTAGCGACATGTTGAGCGTTGGAAAAAGATTGGCTTGGTTCCCATTGGCATGGTGAGCCACATCTTTTTTTTTTTCTTTCTTTTCTTGTGCATGTGATTTCTTTCTTTTTTTATTTTTTTAATTTCTTTTGCTCTTTATTGATTTTATGTGATTTAAAGGGCATGAAAGTGTTGGCAGGTATCATAGAAAGAGATCCAAAAAGCTCAATTCTTTTTCTTCTTTGTTTTGCATGTACGGGCGAATGTATGAAGCTTCAGCTCATGGAAGTAGGTATTGCACTGAATTATGTTTCTTTATTTCGGGTGTTGTCAAAGTTAAAAAAAAGTGATGATAAAAAAGAAGAATTTCATATCTGTTTTTGAATGGTTTTGGATTGTGTTGCCTTTTCTATTTTCGTTTTAACAGTTTTAATTTTTAAATATTCTACTTACATGTGCAAATAAAATTCTTTTGATTTAGACGGTGCTAGAGGCACCAACTCTCTAATAGAGGTGGAGCCCGCCAATACAACGGGTCCCACACTCTATTAGAGAGTTGGTGCCCAAAGTTGGTGCCTCTAGCATTTTCCATTGTGTGATTGGTCTGCTTTTCCCTTATTAATTTCTTTCGTTTGTTTGGGTTTAATTTTTTTTTAAGAAGGTAGGCTGGATTTGTTTTGAGTGTTTTGGATTTTTAATGAAACTTAGGACAGGCTTCAAAGTGGGTTTTTGTTTCGAAAAAGGGGTGGCAAAGTGGTAATTTAGTTTGCGTTTTTTTAATGAAACTTGGGCTGGACTTCAAGTGGTGTCAATGTTGTAATTTATATGTTTTTTGAGTGATGTTTTGTTTTTGTAAATGGACTTTGGATTTTTAATCGAATTTCTATATGGGTGGGTTTTGTACCATCTCAGGCCCCGCTATTGGGCTTGAAAGTCAGGCTTCATACAAGTATCAAGGGGCAAAGTGAAAATGTGAAAGGTTTTTGTCAAACTAATATTTACCAAACTAAACGGAGAAGACGAATTACATGCAAAAATCAATTATAATGAGATTCAAAATCAATTATAATGACGTGGAGAAAGTAGTTATTAGTTTAAAAATCAATTATATTGAGATTCAAAATAGTACATACCTTTGCCACTAGTGGAACACCTGCACACTTTTTTGCAATTTGCTTTCCAATTATCTCCAGATCTGCACGAGCATTATCATCATGAAATGCTCTGTTCTTCAATATGGACCAACGTTCATCTTCTTGTAGCAAACCCAAAGTACGCCATAGATTAGGATTTGTTTCTGTAATTGATGCAACGTTTGCACTGCGGGTGGTGACAATCACGGTGTTTCCCTGGGAACCAAGTTTTGACAAACAATTCATCAAATTGCTCCATTTTGTACAATCTTCGTTCCAAACATCATCGAGTACGAGAAAATATCTCTTTCTAACCAAGGCTTCTTGAAGGTTTTTAAGCAATGCCTCTTGACTTTCCATCCTGGCAATTGTGGGGTTAAGTACTTCTAAGATCCTTCTTAAAATCGAATTGACGTCAAAAGGGTCAGATACACACACCCATATTCTTTTGTCAAATGATTTATCTATATTCGGCTCGTTGTATACTAATTTGGCCAAGGTTGTCTTTCCGAGGCCCGGCATTCCTACAATGGGCATAACGGAAAGATTTTCCTGATTGTTGGAGTTGATCAGGGTCTTAACTATATCGGACAACAGCTCCTCCCTTCCAAAAATCTTTTCATCCGTATCAAAGCTTGAGACAGTTTCTCTGTTCACCATAGCTTGGGGTGCATCTTTTTGTTTTGCAACCAGTCCAATCAAAGATGCCTCACTCTTGAGATCCGCCAAAAGTTGGTTGATGTTCTTAATTTTCCGTGCCATTTTAAAGCGAAAAGCAATGGGATTGGAGATTGAAAAGAAGTTGAGTACCTTTTTCGTCATGTGGTTTTGCAGCTCCAGTTTACGTCGAAGAACTTCATACTGGAATTCATCCAGCACATCATCAGCATCTTGTGCTATGTCTTTAAGTTTCTTCACCCAAGCTTTGATGCTGTGGCCCCGATCTGTTGGTTGCTCAGCAGCATCACGTAAGATGTTTTGCATGAGGGATAATGAATCCCCGAGCCTGGCCAGTTCTCCTTTGAATCCCCAAGCAAGACTAAATTGTTCAGTGGCAAGTGCAGCTACTTTGGTTAGTATTCCCTCGGCAGCAAAAGTAAGCACAAACTCAGCGGCCATATTTTCAGCTTTCAAGTTTAGCAAGACTGAGATCACCACCAAGCTGTTATAAAGGAAGGAAATAATTGATCTTACTTTTCTTGGGGATAAATGGCCCACTTTTTCTTCGAAATAATTGATCTTACTTTTTCTTGGCGAAAAAGAGAGTTTTATTTCTCTCTGCCAGCCAGCCTGGTATGCACTAAGGAGCTTTGGCTTTTTGTTTATTGGAATATAAAAACAGTTTATTGAAATCAAAAAAATCAGAAAAAAGGTAACAAAAGGTATAAAATGGTATTCACAAATCTGAACTCTCATGATACCTTAATAATTTGTGTTGGAAACTTCATTCTACTTTTTTTAAAGAAATATAAAACAATTTTCCTCCCTCTAGTTAAACTATGTTTTATATTGAAAATTTTCAAAAGAAATTGCAAGTAATGATTTGCATCATAGCCACGTCTTATGAAAAGTCAGATGCGTTGTTTTTATATCCACATTGTTATTTATGAGATTGAAAAATAGTAAAAAGTGCTAGACGACAGCTAAAAAGTGACGGGGCTCCTCATCGTCGTCAAACGCAAGGACCCACACACACACCCCTACCGACCCTCACCCAAACTTTATCACAGCAAACACCACGCACCTGCCGACAATTCAATGAAATTGAAGTCATAATTCATATATATAGCTGAAACCCTGCATTGTGAAATATAAGATAACAGATGTTGCAGTGACACCATGTAAATACCCAAGAAGCAAAGAATTTGCCATTCATGGAATTAGAAGCACCTCTTAATTTGGACTTGTACTTCCCGTTCCCCCAAGCTAATATAAGATTGGCATCATCAGAAAATTGCACACCAATATGAACCTAGATTTAATTTACAAGTAGATCCTTATCTAGAATAACGAATTAATATAGAATAATTTACAAGCTATAATGATATGATGACAATTAATGTAAATTTCATTAAATACCATGAGCGGAAAGGAAACTGAATTAAATTGAAGTACGTGCACCTATTACGCATCACTTGTTCTTCCAAATGAGTAAGATCCTTTTGAAAACCAAAAAATAACTTTGCCAAATTGAAATAATAGTATAGATGCCATCAGTAGACAACTAAGGATTCAACTAATCCTGTGCAATTAATATTTGGATAATTCAATATCAAAATGATTTCTAGCAAGAATTGGAACAAACGAAGCCAGGAAGTGATATAATTGTTATAATCATATGTCTGTTAATTATTGCATTTAAGCATAGTAACAGCCTCTTGCCCTTTGCTATGATAAACGGGTGGAAATGCTTTTATGTCTTTTAGTTATTGCACTTAAGCATGGTACTTGGGTTGGAATTTAAAAAGGTTTTAAAAATTTAACCGTTTTGATTTATTTAATTATTTTGGCTGTTTTATTTTATTTATTGTGGGGGTTATAAATATTTAATTTTCAGGTTTTATTTCTACATTGAATGCCTTAATTTTATAGTTTAATGTGGTGGAGGTTACATGTTCTTGGATGCCTATAAAAGACCACTCATCCTTCTCATTTGACACACTACCAAACTACCATATAAGTATAACACAAGCACTACCACAATCTGATTCTCTCCTATTTTACCTTTCACACTTTTACTACGTATATTATTAATTTTGGGCAACGGTTCTGTGACTTGGAGACCTATAGTTGACTATGAATGTGCTCATAGCGGACCTTGAGCTTGTGTATTGGGGGTCGTATCTTAGAGTCTTATAAACCGTCAGTACTTGCACGTAAGGAGGCTAGAAAGGTTTTAGGATAATGTCTTTGATGTGCTTCACCACACCCGGCTCTCTTTCTTAATCTTAATTTATTTTATTTTTATTTACCTATTATTTGTTTATTTAGCTTTACTTTACCTTAAGAGTTTTCTATTTTGTTTTATAATTATTTATATTATTAAGGGTTTTGCGTTTGACTTATATGGAAAGAGAAAAACTATCATTTTTATAACAGCTTGTTCCCAAAATTTGTTTTTCTTTCTTTAGAAGGAAATAAAAAAATAAAAATAAAAGAATACTAGTGCAATTGATTGGATTAGTCTATAATCCACTTTTGTAGAAATTGGATGCTAAAATTGAGCCAAGAGTTGGAATCATAAAAGGGCTTTTGGGGTACTAGTGCAAATATCTTTTGGAACATCTTTGTTAATTTCTATTTAATAAAAGTGATTGTGAAGAAAGAGATTGTGATGGTCATGACATGATGGCATGAAACTAAAAGAGAAATCGAGAATCTTCTTTCTCTTCCTTCAGACCTTGTTATTTCCTTCTACATGAACATTCATCAATGCAATTCAAAATAACCCATTCATATGATATGATCCCGA
The DNA here is from genome assembly GCA_020521455.1 of Prunus kanzakura. Taxonomy (NCBI): domain Eukaryota; kingdom Viridiplantae; phylum Streptophyta; class Magnoliopsida; order Rosales; family Rosaceae; genus Prunus; species Prunus kanzakura. The sequence continues at coordinate 27,148 of BPUM01001212.1, read as the reverse complement.
AATTCCCATAAATGATCCAATAATCTATAAAATTATAAATAAATAAAAATGCATGATGTAAGTAATGCTTGTATAAAAAAATAGTAAATTGAGCTTAGACCCATAAAATTCATTTTAAATCACCTACAACCATTTCCTTTAGTTTTCTATTTAAAATACCTAATTTTTTCAAATAATACCCGATGACTACGATCCAACTAAGCAAGTTACCTAATATAACTTAAAATCTGATTTATTGTATTTTTCGAATTCCAAAACTACCCCTATTTATGACTTAATGTGTTATGGGGGGTGTAACTAATGACACACATTGAATTTGGAAAGATCACCAAATGGTTGTAATGGATGTAGGAATTAATTTAAAAACTTATTTGAAATTAAATATTAAATTCAACATTAACGTATTAGTAATCTATTTTACAACTAGTAATCTATTTTTGAATTAATGTTGTTTTCCTTTTATGAATTACGACTAGTAATCTATTTAACGTATTAGTAATTTAAATTCAATGTTAAATTTAGAAATTAATGTTGTTTTCCTTTTATGAATTATACGACTAGTAATCCATTTTATTATAGTTTTATGAATAATAGTGTACATTTAAATTATGTTGAAAAATAATTTGATAATCTATTTATTGTTTGTTTTTTGAAAAACATTTTTTTTAAATGAACCTATTTTTTTCTCTAAATAATGTACTTTTTTTTCTCTAAATAAAGCACCTATTACTTGTTTTATGAAAAATAATTTGATCATCTTTTTATTGTTTGTTTTATGAAAACAATTTTTTTTTTAAATGAACCTATTTTTTCTCTCCAAATAATGTATCTATTTTTTTTCTCCAATAATGTACCTAGTAAAACAATTTTCCTAGTATAATGAACCTATTTTTTTGCTAAATTTTGTATCTATTTTTTTCTCTAAATAATGTACCTATTTTTTTTTCTCTAATAATGTATACCTAGTAAAACAATTTACCTAGTATATAATGAACTTATTTTTTTCTTCTAAATAATGTACCTATTTTTAATTTATAAAAAATGTGCATAAATTTCAATTATACAACGCACCTACCTAGTAAAACAATTTACCTAGTATAATGTACCTATTTTTAATTTATAAAAAATGTGTATAAATTTCAATTATACAACACACCTATTTTCTATAAATTATTGTGTACCTATTTTTAATTTATGAAAAATGTACGGAAATATCAATTACAAAGTAACTGACATATTTTTTTAAATATTTTTTTTGGTAAATAATATACCTATATATTTATATTTATATTATTCATATGTACATTATTGGACATGTAATTTACATATATATTTTTTTGGTTTGCAATTTTAGGGGGCGATATGTTAGAGGGAATGACAACCAAAAGAAATGGGGTGATTGATATGCTATTAATAGAGAGTTTTAATTACAATTATAGCAGTTAATGAAATGCTTGGAATTAATTATAAATAAAATATGAAGTATGATGGCAAGGATGTAAAAACATAGGAATACTACGACCTCTTATATCTTACTGGTTATTTAAGTTTGAAATTGAGTTTTACACATAGATTTATAGAATGATGGGTATATGTCTAGGAAATAGAAATTGTAGGGACCTATATTGAACAAGCCCTATAAAAAAAAAAATGTATATAGTACGTGTACCTTTGCCATCAATGGTAGACGACCTTCACAATTTTTAGCAATCTCTCGTCCAATTCTCTCTAAACCAAGAGGTATATCAGAAGAACTACCATATGAGCAAGCTACATGTTTCAATATGGACCAGCATTTCATCTATTGATAGAAGTTTCAATTCAAGCCGCGGAAGTGTTTCAGTGATTGATGCAACTTTGCCACTGCGGGTAGTGACAATAATTTTGCTTTCCCGAGCAAAATTCAACTTCGACAAACAGCTCATCAAACATTTTCATTTTTCAGACTTCATTCCAAACATCATCAAGAACAAGAAAATACCTTTCACTACAAGTAAAAATATGATTAGCAACGAATTATGAGTGTCCAAATAATTTTTTGTCTCTAATGATGTCAATGACGACCAAAATTGCTTACATGGTATCATAAATATAGTTAGATTTTTGCACATGAGGAACCTTGTGGAATATATTCAGCAACTAGAGGTGGCACAATGTATGAAAAGTAGCACGTGATGCATCACATCTTTCTCTTAATAATTGAAAAATAATCCTGTAGTGAGATTTAAGCGGATAACCAATGCTGAGTAAAAACCTGAAACAAGAAGTATAAAAATCTCATGAAGAGAAGAGAAGGTATACAAAATAAGCCAACATCTGTACGCCAGAAGAGAAGTCAACAATGTTGGAAATCCCTGCTTAGTTAAGTCAAAATGTGCGGCTATTATTTTTCGCCTTTCAAAGCACATGAATGCATGTATAGGATATGCATGCATGGTCAACAATTGGTGGCTGAAAAGGAAGAGAAAAAATGGGAGACGTTATCATACTTCGATGAAGGCTATTATTACACATGAAGGGACGTCATCATATATATATAATTCTTATTGTAGCAGAAGGAATATTGTTACTTGATATGCCAACAATCTATGCCAATATAAGATTAGAAGCACCAGAAAGTTCGACTTCAAAATGAACTTAGTTATAAAGTAATTAAATCAAAATTTTAGTTAATGTTTTAATGATTATCGTGAACTCAAATATGCGTATCTTATTTTAGAGTTAAAAAATCGAAGACTTTATCCTGAGGAGTGCGTATCTTATTTTGGTGTTTTTTTTTATTTGTAATCAATTTTATATGAATTTTTTTATCATAAAGAATAAAAAGTAAAAGAGAAATGACACATGTAGCTATCGTAGAAGGAAACCAGTCAGAAATAATGACGGCACGCCTTTCAGCTGGCATGTGGCAATCACTTTAATTTAATATTATTATTTTATGATTTAACTTCCAAAATTCATAATAAATATATTTAAAATCCAAAAAATACACCGAAAATTTCTAGGAACTTCTTGTGACATTCTCTTCACCCTAAAGCTCTAAAAAAAAAAAAAAAAAAATCTTATTTTGACTTATAAAAACTCAAAGTGAAAATAAAATTCAAGTTTATTTCCAACCAAACCAAAACATAAGTTAATTTTCTATAGCCTAACTCTCTTGTTTCTTTGATCTAATGAATACCATGAACTCAAATATGTGGTATCATGATTGTAGACCTCGAAAATCAAAGGCCTTATCGTAAGGACTGCGTACCTTTTTTTTTGGTGTATTTTTCTAATTTTTAATTTAAGTTATTATGAATTTTTAAAGATAAATAATACAAATATAGCTGAAATGACACATGGCACTGTTGTAGAAGGACACCCATTAGAAATACTGATGGTGCGCCTTTCAGCAGCTTCCTCGTGTCAATCACTTCCATTTGATTAAACTTCTAAAATTTACAATAAATGCATTAAAATTCAAAAAATACACAGACAATTTCTAGAAACTCCTTGTGACATTTTCTAAGCCTTAAAGCTGTGAAAATCTTATTTTGAAATTATGAATTTTTTTTAAATAAATTTTGGCTGAGAAGTGTGTATACATATTCTTCATGAATATGTTTTATTAGTTTTTTTAAAGATAAACTAAAAAATTATCATATTCTTGTTTTTATGTTTTTCTCTGTTTCTCTTTATCCATGGACATGGACTCGGCACCAGACATCTTCTATTCTTATTCTCTCTCTCCAACATCAACTAGGAGAAAAAAAAAAAAAAAAAACCTCAAAAAATTTATCATTTTAGAACATGGCCACTTGGGGCATAGAAAATACATCGGGTATCGGAAATCATTTATCATTTTAGCAAATCTCTAATAAGTGTTACATCCAGAGCTTTACAACAATTTTTATTTTTATTTTTTTAAAAAGTGGTACGGTATCTTTTTTAATCTTACCTTATTCTTCTACTCTATAATATAATGCATTATTTACTAACAATTTTTTTGCAATATCTCTATATCTACTTTGAGCAGCAATATGCAACGGAATTATTTGTATTGATTTTCTACTGTACATTATTTATTATCGGAGAAGTTTCACCCAAAAGAAAATATAATTAAATAAAATAGAGAGAACCTTGTGAAAAAAGAGAAAATTTGAAGGATACAAAATCGCAGCCAGCAACTTGTTATGGCACATTTCCCTTGTGAAAAAAGGGAAAATAAAAAGGGAGTTTCACTAAAATACCCAAAATGGGGGCTGAAATTATAAAAATATCCAACACCCAAAACACTTTATAAACATACCCAAAACCCATCATTACACACACTCAAAACCCATTTATAAACACACCTAAAAAATATACAATTGTTGATTGTGGGGTTGATTTTGGGTGCGTTTCTATGTTTAAATAGTGTTTGGGTATTTTTATAAATACATGTCTAAGATTGGGTATTTTTATAAATATCTAAAATAAAAAACCCAGATCTGGAGGGAGAAATAGGGAAGGAAGAGGGGTGTGGTGTGGGTAGTGCGGCTAAAAGAAGAGATGCACAGCTCAGAAAATGCCGAATCATCATTACTTGGTCTCCAATATGCTCATGATCATCCCTTCCCAAGAAAGCAAAAGCACCAAGCAAGCACCAAGCCGAGAAAAACAGGACGGGATCCGCTGTCCCCATTTCCCATGTCCCTTCGTGTTCCTTATATCTCCTATATCTATGGCAACGTCACAGTCTCTCTCAATCTCCTATATCTATGGCAACGTCACAGGCTCACATCTTGGAAGGTTTGGCGAAAATGTCAGGATATTGCAATTCTTATGAAAGCAATTCGTGGGTTGATCCTCCCCATTGGAACCTTCACAAAGCCATCACTCTTTGAAGAAAAGTGGTACCTCCTTCACGTGGCCATGAATTCTGGTTTAAGAATTTACAAAGTTTTTATCTCTCATACATAATTATATAATACCTCCCTTTTCTTGAGATCAACGGTGAAAATTATGTCATCAAATCCAATTTCTCCAATTCCACTCAAAATATCAAAGGAAAAAGTGGGGAATTTTTCAGACTAGAGAGAAGGTGGAAGGGTTGGGTGCGAAGGGAATAAGGTTGGCCGGCGATGAGGAGGAGAGGCAAATGTCGTCGGTCAGATGGATATGGGTGGTTGTCAGGAGTTGGGTTGGCTGTTGAGATTAGCGGCTTCTAGGTTGTTTTTGTTTTTTCATTTCAATATTAAGTTTTTATTTTTAATATTTTATCCAAGTTAACGGTGTTATGTTAGGGTTAAGTTATTGGACACGTGTTAAAAAATTATGCAAAGGACACAAAGGGACATGGAAAATGAGGACAGCGGATCCCGTCCCGAGAAAAACTTTCCTGTCACAGGTATGCCACAGTCAGCAAACCACACGTAAGTATCCCAAGCCAATAAAATGTCAACAGCTGGCAGCTAATTTTACATTCAATTTTAAATATTAAAAAATGTTCTGCACCCATTTTCTACTCTCTCTTCCGCATTCCTCTCTCTCATCCATTCATCTCTCTCTTTCTTCACTTTAGTCACTCCTCCATCATCATCCACACACCCCTGCATTCCTATTTTTCTCTTCAATCAGTAATCCTTCATAACCCACACTTGGTATTGATCTCTCAGTTTTAATTTTAGTGAGGTATATTTATTGGAGAAATCTGGAAAATTTGTAAATGGTGGAGTTGAGAAATATTGGGTTGGCTTCGGTTTTGTGGGGGAACAATATACGTTTGGGGAAGAAAAATATTCTCCGGCGTCACTCTCTCTCCTCCAGATTTGAGGAATCTCTTTCCTCTTTTTTTCTTCAAATTTTATTATCTATTGGGCAGTTTTGGAAAATTTGGAAAGGTGAAGCTAAGAGAGCTTGGGTTCTGTCAGGGAACAGTGAAGGTGCGGTTTTGGGGAGAAAAATCGCACCATGTATTGGTTTCTTCTCCAGATCTAAGGAATCCCTCCTGCCATTCCATTATCATAAGTATTATCCCTTTTCACGTTTTCAGTTAAATTTATCAAGCAAAAAACAAGAGAGAGAAATCAATATATGATGTATGGGTGTTAAAGGAGTGACTGAAGAGGAAGTGAAACACCAGAAATAGAAGAACAACAAAGTTTTTTTTTTCCGGACTGCAAGAGGAATGGGGGAGAGAGAGAGAGAGAGAGAGAGAGAGAGAAGAGGAAGAACATGGGTGAAAATACTTTGTAAAATTTTAAATTGAAAAACAAATTGATTGTGTGGGCTGAGTGATTGAAGAGAAAAAGAGGAGTGAATGATGGTGGAGGAGTCATTTAAGAGAGAGATTAATGGATGAGAGAGAGGGATGCGGAAGAGAGAGGAGAAAATGGGTGCAGAACATTTTTTAATATTTAAAATTGAAAGTAAAATTAACTGCCAGCTGTCGACATTTTATTGGCTTGGGATACTTACGTGGTTTGCTGACTGTGGCATACCTTGTGACAGGAAAGTTTTTCTCAGCCAAGCCACACACTACTACAAAAAGGGCAAAAGACAAGACCAATAAACAACGACGGTAGATCAAAAAACCGTCGTCGTTTTTAAAAAAACGACGGTAATAGAAACCCGTCGTAGAAACATACTTTAAACACCTAAAAAACCGGTACACGTATAGATATTTTTAAATTTATGCCAACATGGTCAAAACGTTTACAAATGACGAGAAAAAACGAAAACCACCTATACAGCAGAGCTAGCAAGACCTAGATCCCCTTCCACTACCCAGTACTTTATGTATAAACACCTGTCCAAACTCTTTTGAACAATGAGAAACTAAAAGTTGCTCATATTTTGATGTTTTTATAACTGCTTGATCTATTAAAATATGCTCAATATTTTCACATAACGAGCAACGCATAAAACATGTTATTAGTTTATTTGTTGTAACTTAAGCTTGCTAAACTAAGCATGATACCATTATTTAGATCTCCATGTTTATATAAATAGTACCATTTTCCCTGCATATTTTCACAACTTTATACACATTTCACACGATTTCAAAACCCGCAGCATCGCACGGGCACTGTTACTAGTAATATAAATAAACAAACAACAAAGTATATCTTATATTAGGATGAGCATCACAAAAATAAGATGCCCATCCTAAACCAAACAAAAGTGAACTACCTGTACCTAATGGATTATTAGGGCATACAATACAAACAGAGAAACCAACAAACTCAAAAAACAAGGAGCAAGGGATTGTAGCAGATGCTTCACAAGGAATCTTGAGAACAATTAATATGATACCTGATTAATGTGTTTTTAAGTGGAATAAGTACAATTAATTTTAACCTAGAGCTGATGAGAGGATGGATGCGATGTTCTCATCTTATCAAGAGGCATGTTGCCTATGTATATATAAGTGCAAGGGCCAAACTGGTTTCCTCAAATCCTATATGTCTTAGCTATATTATTACTATTATCATTATTATTTCAGTTAATAAACTGGTTTGTTATTTTTATTTTGTGGGGAAGAATGGCCAAGTCTGGTAAGTTGGAGACGAATGTTGAAATCAAGTCTCATGCCGATAGGTTCCACGAATTCTTCGCACAAACGCCATATGAAATATGCAATATCAGTCCTGACAAAGTTCCGAGTCATAAATTACTTGAAGGTGAATGGGGTAAAGTGGGTTGTGTCTTCTTGTGGAATTATATAGAAGGTAATTAAGCTTGCTCCAAAGATTGTTTGACCACCATGTCATGTCACAAATATGCGCATATGGATTAAACCATGTTGTCAAATGATGAGCAACATGTATGTTTTTTGGATGAACTAATTATTGCTTTTGCCAAATACACAGATGGGAAAGCTACCTTTTCCAAGGAGTTAACTGAAGCCATAGACGACGAAACTCATTCCGTGACTTTTACAGTCCTTGAAGGAAACCCTCTGGATCGTTACAAGAGCTTCAAGATTACTCTTCAAGTTAGTCCAAAATCAGGCGACATTGACAATATTGCTGATGAAGGCAGCGTTGTGCATTTGGTGCTTCAATATGAAAAGCTGAACGACAGTGTTCCAGACCCACATCTCCAGCTCCAGTTGGCAGTTATTCTCGTCAAAGAGACTGATAATTTCCTTAACCAAGCATAATCCAATTCACCACAAAGGGTTATCTAGTGTGGGTCTCCGTATGCAATAATAAAAAGTTCAAGTTCAAGTTAATCATGCTTGCATGTGTTTTTTTCCTTCTCTGTTTTGTATAATATGTTTGTGTACACGTGTGTTGTTACAACTGTGAAATCTTGATCATTACCAGCAAATGCAAAATGAAAGAAAATTCAAGCTGAGAAATCTTGATCAACATCCCAATGGAGTGTGTTCAATTGTTTCTTATAATATTTAATTTCTCAACAACCACTCAGACAGTTGACATATCTGTATGATTCACTTGCAAGGATTTAAAGCAAAAAGAAATTGTAAATAATTGGTGGAAGGCATTTAAGCTTTCCAAATAATATACCTAAACGTCACTAAAGATTTTGTAAATCCTGAGACAATTGACTCCTCCCCACACAAAATTATTGTGGTGATTGTCGTCAGCCCTATTACTTAACTTTTATATGTAGTGCAAGTAGTGGATTGTCACTAAATAATGCACCCAATAACCTAAGACTATGGGCCCCTACTACAGGTAGCTTTAGTGAATAACTTCTCCTATTTAAGCTTATCTCAGGGTGTTTTCTGCCAATTCCATCTTTTAATCTTGGGCTTATCTCCTTAATCGATCTCATAGTTAAGATATAGCTTTGGTTGGTAAGCTTGAGACAGAAGTAGAGATAAACACGCCTGCTGATAAGTTTTACAAAATATTTGCGAGCCAAATTAATGCACCTACTTCCTAACATCTCCTCTGACGTACAAGGGGTTGAGCGACATGAAGGTGATTGGGAGACTGCCGGTTCTGTCAAGCATTGGGATTATACCTTGGATAAGTAACACAACAGCCACTTGAAAATACCTATAGGATGGCTTAACACACTTAAAGCGTAAAGTTTGTTTTTTTTTTAAGTAGTTAGGAGTATTACAATAATACAAATAAAACACGCCAAGGGGATTGATACGATGTATCAATCCTGTGCAGTTTAGAACGTAAAATCAGAGAAAAACACAAAGTATTTTACGTGGTAAAACCCCACCTCTGGGGAAAATCCACGGGACCTGATAGTCCAAGGCAAATCCACTATAGAACGATGATTACAAGAAGTATACAAACTTGTCCTAGACACTCTAGACAATGTACCAACTTCTTAGTAACTCAACTTCTCGCGGGATTTCTCCTTCTCTCCTTATGTTGAATCCGATTCTTGACGCGATCGATCCAAGCTCGCCGGAGGTATGAGACCTTTGTAACTTATGCAAATGAATGCAAGGACAAATCACCAAGATAATCTTACTCTTGATGATTTATCCTTATGAACAACAAAGCACAGCAACTTTCTTTTGTGTATATGAAACTCAAGAAAAATCTAAACGTTGAAAGTTCTTTTTGAATAAAAACCAAGCCTTGCTTTTTATAATGGTTTTCAAAACTAGAAACAAGATCAATTAGTTCCTAATCAACATATTAGTTTTCCAAAAGCAGACTAATTGATTTCCAATCAAAGAAGACTTTTTAATGTTTAAAACTGGAAAGCAATTTATCAAATAAATTAAACTTTCTAAAAATAAAAAGTCCTCTTTAATCAAAATGTTAATCAGATTGTGAGATTGAAATAATGCTTGAAATACCACAATCAGAATGCATGATTGAATGAAGAATTTACCTTAGTAAACGTTGATTGACAAATCAGCCTTCAGATCATATCTTGGAATTTTGACAGCCACAATCACAACTAATTTATCATCTAAACTTAGTCTAATTTGTCTCTAGGAAATTGCCAATCACATAAACAATACTAACAATCTCCCCCTTTGGCATTTCCTAGACAAAACATCAAATTACAAAGAAAAGAAAATACAATTCAAAGTGGTTTACATCCAACACTAACTTCAGTAACGACACTTTAAATCTGCACACCATGAACCAACTAAACCAGTGAAGAACAACAAAAATCAAACAAGTAACAAAAACATTTGAAATTAACATGGTGGCATCACAATAGTTCAAAAGTAAATAGGTCAGTACACCACATGTGATTTGCTCCCCCTAACTAATATAATTCTATAGAGCTAAACCAAAAACTCCCCCTTGCTAACAAAATTCCAGCTATTATAACCATACCAATTTCTCCCCCTTTTTGGCAGGAAATCCAAAGGAATCAAAGGACATGCTGGAAGCCAGAGGGAAAAGGTGGAAGAGAAACCTAACCAGACGGAGGGGGCGTTCGGGAGACAAGCGTCGGAACGAGCTGAGTGAGTGGTCACCATGGCTGAAAAGGGACGGGATGATGAAAAAGAATGGAGGCGCAAGAGTGCTCAAGAAGAAGACTTAGCTGCACATTAAACAAACGACACTGTTTTTTTTTTTAAAAAAAAAAAAATAATAAAAAATAAAAAATAATAACAAAAAGAAGAAATAAGTTAAGAACTGAAAATTTGCACAAGCACGACAAAGCATCAGTTCGAAACACCAATAATCATCACACAACTAAACAACAATAATCACCACACAAACTAGTCATATGCATAAAAGCAATGCATTGCAAATCAAAGCACGTGGTCCAGCATAAACTGAGGCAATATGTGCAGAAACCCAAAACAGAGATAGTTCAGTCAAAAAACGAAGAAAGGAATAAAAGGAACAAACGAAACAGAGATGCAAAAATAACCATTCATTCGATAGAGCTGTCATTTAACACTTGGTCTCAAAGATTGGCAACCTGTGAAGGGAATAAACTTGAAGAACCAGAATCAAAGCCAAGTCTAAACATACGAAGCAAAGCATTGTAGGGACAAAAGTATGAGATCACAGGAACTGACCACTCTTAGATAGCATAAGGCAATACAGTGACATTGAACACAATAAAAATTACAGACTGAATCCAATGACAAATCTCAGACTCGTGAGAAGTGACTAACCTTCAACAAAACACAAGGAACACCATCACCCATAATCAATCAACCTTATAAACCAACATACACCAAATGTGCACAGCATAATCACATTGATCCCCTTTCTTTTTTCTTTATCTTTTTTTTTTTTTAAAAAAAAAAATTTATTTAAATTTGAGATGTCCTTCATTAAGCTTTCTACATGATCCAAGTAGCAGATGTTCAATCAGTGATCCCAAGTCAGTTGACTATAGGACACTAGGTGAGCAAGCACCCCAAGAAAAAACTTATCCGGATCATGAAGGCTTCAAAGGAAATCATGGAAGCAAAAGATCAAAGCCTTTTTACGCGAGCCTCAACGTTGGTTAGACAAGAGGCCCGGTTACTCCGCACGGATCAAGCACCAGCATTTTTATTTATTTTTGGAACAATCAAGGAGCATGCTAGCAATAAGGTGCAAATGATCACAAGTCTCATGAATATATGATGAGAGGATGTGCAAAATGCTTGGAGAAGAATTAGAGTGCAAGTGCCAAAGTAAGTAATGAGATTTGCAATATAGATCAGTAAATAAGTTTTATCATATAGAATGGCAGGGAGTAACCAAATGACACTAGGAGTATGCAATTCAAGTTGACACAGTACTAGAGCCCAATCTTAGTTCATCAAATGTGAGAGATTTAAACTTGATTGTGATACACCAACAAAATCCCTACACAGGCTAGCTAATCTCGTTGAACATAGCAAAGTTAATAAAAAAAACGTGAACAACATGAACAACTTAATCAAACGAGCACACACCTAGAGACTTTCTAAGAGTGTCAAATCGAAGATTATCCAAAGGTTTTGCAACAAGACATTTAATATCCAAATTTTCTAAAGCAACGGGTTCATGCACAACATTAGTGGAGGCAAACATACAATTATGATTTTCCTTTTTTCTCCAAACTAATTTTGTCTTAGTTGACGGCAAACAATGAAAAGATGATAGTTTGGATAAGCGGTTTACCTCTTTCATAAGATTTGAAATCTTATGTTGGATACTTACTTTTCCACCCATAACATGATAATTTGAACTAACAAATTCCTTTCGAAGTTTGTTGCATCTTGGTCTTATGTGGCCACGAGTTCCACAAAAGTGACAAATTGGAATGAATTTCTTGACTTCATGATCAGCAGAAGGTTCAATAGGTGAAGAGGATTTGACAAACTTTGTTTTAGACACAGCGGAAGACTTATTACTTGGTTCAAATCCCAAGCCACGTTTATCACCATCTCTTCTTCCCATGCTAATCATTCTGTCGACTTTTTCTGCACCAATAGTCAAAGCAATAATCCTTTCTTTTGAATTTTTAAGTTCAAGTTCCAGATTTTGTTTATCAGTGGACAAGGAGACAATTAACATATGTTGGTCAGTGCATTTTTTCTCTAAAAATTGAATTTTTTCGTTCATACCTGTACTTACCATTCTGGGAGCAGTATCAGAGGATGGCAGCTCGTCAGCAATCCTGCCTTTTTTCAGTTTTAACACAGCAACAGTTTTGATGAGTTCTGCATTCTGTTTGCTGAGTTTCTGAGAGGCAGCCAACAAATCATCATATTTTTCCAGCACAAATTCAATATCTAATCCTTCATCATCATTTTTCTTTGATCACTACTACAAAAATGGAAAAAGACGACCAGAAAAAGACGACGGCATAACATAAAACCGTCGTTGTATTTAAATCGACGACGGTATAAAAAAAAAACCGTCGTGGATAAGTGATTTACTGTTCAGTATTTTTAAAAGACGACGCGTACAAATAAAAAACCGTCGTTTTTAAAAAAGGATTTCTTCAGTGTTAAAATCTGACCAAAAAACAACGACAGCAGGTATGAATACACTGACGTAGAAAATAAAGACGACAGTACACCAAAAAACCTGCCGTGTTAACTCCTAACTAAACACGACCAACTGTTCTTAATCCACGTCGTATAATATAGTGGAATCAACGTCTGTATACTACGACGGTGCATTCTCTGTAAACCGCCGACTTATTATTTTGGAGTATACTACGACGGTACCTACAACACTACTGTCGTTTTTATTTACCACGTCTTAAGTTCAAATTACCGTCATATTTTTTCAATTTATACGTCTGCCCTCTCTGTAAACCGCCGTCTTATGTTTATAGCTTTTTAAAATTAATTAATTTTTCTTTTATTTTGGTAATATCTTTCTTAACACAAAACAAAATTTAATTCTCAATCCTCAACAACATTTTCATCTTAAAATGCAAATCTCTTCGTGTTAAATATTTACACAATATATGAACACAAATTTGGCAAATACATCGTGGCAAATATATGTTCAACTGTTTCTTCCTCTCATATGCAATCTGGGCCCTCTCCTTCCTCTTGTTCTCAAGCTCCTGCACAGCCTCGATTCCTGAAAATCAAAATCAAAATCAACAAAGTGTGAACCCTCACTCCTCGATTCCTGGTTACATTGTAGTCCCCTTTTCCACAGTGATCAACTTCAAAACTCCTGTGTAGCAAGGTGGAACCAGCCTTAGAACCTGTTGTGGGTTGTGCCTTTGGGGTGAAGCTGGGAGTGGGCTTGAGGTTCAGAATGAATAGACACCACCTACTCATTCTGAACCTCAAGCCCACTCCCAGCTACAGCCACCACCTGAGTCCGTCTATGCGAGCATCAGGAACACCCACGCGGGTTCTCAAGCTGGTTTCACCCTTGCTACACAGGAGGATGTAGCAAACCCATGCTTGGTCTTGTGAGGAATCATTCTGCAAACCCATTTGCTTTCAGAAAGACAATTTCTTGTGAGGAATCATTCTGCAACCCTAATTGAAAACTGAGAGTTAAAAAACGCGTAAAAAAATCCTATTTAAACAAAATGGAGTAAATATCCACGTCGGTTCTAATATACATAGCGACGTCATATTTGACTAATCAACGTCAGTTTAGATATAACTACATCGGAAATCCAAAAGTCATTTCGCGCGTATTAAAAAGATAACTACATCGGAAATCCAAAAGTCATTTGGCGAGTATTAAAAAGAGAACAGAACCAAAGTAACCACGTCGGTTTATTAAAATACACAGTCGTTGAATTTATAAGTACAACGTCAGTTTAGAGAAACAAAGCGCCGTCATAACCACGTCGGAAATCCAAAAGTCATTTGGCGCGTATTAAAAAGAGAACGACGTCGTTTTCAGAACCGCAAAGTAACCACGTCGGTTTATTAAAATACACAGTCGTTGAAATTGCAAGTACAACGTCAGTTTAGAGAAAAAAAGCGCCGTCATAACCACATCGGAATTCCAAAAGTCTTTCGGCTGTTGTGATAACCACGTCATTTATGAATTATCTACCGTCGTTATAACTAAATAATACGGCGGTTTTTTAATAACAACGTCGTTGTATTGAACTCTGGGAAAATATATAAACTTTTCGTCACCTGACCTAATATTTTACGGTTTTCACTTCCCGATAAAGTATCGTAGTTTCCCTCTCATTTCCCAAATCACCATTTTCGTCACCTGACCTAGCATCATCGTCTGAATCATCGTCTTCATCGTCCAAATCACCATTTTGGTCTTTGTCTTCGTCGGAAGGAAACATTTCTTTGCACGCCGGTGTTATTCAAGGTTTTTTCTCACTCTCTTCCCTTTTTTTACTTTTCATTTGCATGCCGTAGTTGTCTGGAAACAAGATTCTGTCAAATTGAAGAAATCTTTCACTGGTTTTGATTAAATACATAAGTAGATACTCTCACGACGCCAAGAGACGACAGTTCTGTCTTGTTTTCGACGATGGAATGGACACACCACGACGGCCGTAATGCAAACTGCACGACGGTGGCTAAAAACCGTCATGGTGTGACAATTAATACGTCGGAAACAAGATAAAACCGTCGTCTAGTGTGAGAAGAACACTCGTTTTGTAATTTTAAACCACGTCGGTTATTGTTAATAACCGACGTAGTTTATGCACATTTACGTCATGGAATATAAAAAACCGTCGTCTTATTTTAATTCATGATCTAAGAGATCGTTTAATAGGACGTCACTTTTTTAGTGTTACCGTCGTTGTTTTGTATTATTACGTCGTTTATTTTTAATAACCGACGTTTTTCTGGCAGATTAATCAAAAATGGTTTCGAAATCTCAAAAGAAGGAAGCTGAAGCGTCAAAGGCCACAGCAGGTTCAATGGCACAAGGGGATGAACCCAAAACAGGTTCAGTGGAACTTGAAAAATCAACTCAAAGCAAACCCTCGAAGAGGATGAGATATTCCTCAACCTCAGAGAAAGACTCGAGCACAGCCACATTTGTTGAGGAGCCAAAATCTGGCCGCGGTATCAGCACAATGAGCCGTGTTGTGAAGAGGAAAATTGAGAAGGTTAAGCCTGTGGTTGAGTTCAATAAAGATGGCAAACCACATGGCGAGGCTGCTGTTGAGATGCAGTCTTACATTGGTGTTTTGGCACGCACCAGAGTCCCTCTTGTGGACAAGAAATGGAAACAATTACCCAAGGACGTGAAGGAGCAGATTTGGGAAGCTGTTCAAATGTCCTATGTTATTGGGGATAGTTACAAGAACTTGGTCTTGCAGTCTGCCGCCAAAAAATGGAAGGATTTCAAGTATAACATAACTAAGCAATATATCCTTCCATTCGCACATGACAAGGAGAAATTAAAAGAAATCCCATTGCTTTATAAGTTCATAGAGAAATCGCAATGGGATGCCTTCGTAGCTTCAAGGTTAACCCCAGATTTTGAAGCTAAGCATGCTGAGCAGAAGGAGAGGAGGGAGAAATTGGAGTACAACCATAGGTTGTCTAGAAAAGGGTATGTTGGTTTGACGGACCAATTGGTAGAAACCATGCCCGAAGGTCAAGAAATCGATCGAGCTGTTCTGTGGAAGAAAGCAAGAGAAGATAAATCAGGAAACATCCCTGATCCAAAGGCTGCAGAGAAGGAAAAACTAATCGTAAGTCTCACTAACTCTGTTCTAAATTTGAAAAACAGAGTGTTTTATTTTGGTATAGACGTCGTTTATATTTACATAAGCGACGTTATAAAGTGAACACCACGACGGGCTTAATTTACGGACGTTTAAAAGTGAATAGGACGTCGGTTTTTGAATAAAGTAGACGTCTAGATAGAATTAATACGACGGATTAAATTATTCTATGAACTGCATTTTTGTTTTAAGTTTACTCACGCACACACTCTCCCTCTCTCTGTCTATTTCACTGAATTTTGTGGTGCACAATTTCTGGAAAAGAATGCATATTTCAATCGAGTTTTTTCACTTCTTCATTAAAACTTACGACGGTTTTATCTTATCTAGACGTTAGAATGATTATACAACGACGGTAATTTTGTGCAGCCGTATGGAATTGTACATCTACGTCTGTTTGTTTAATAATCCGTCGTCTTACTTTGAATACTACAACGGTTTTTTATTTATGTCTTAATCTGTTTTATTTTGAATATACGACATATTTTTATATACCGACGTTGTAAAGTATAAACAACGACGGTATTTATATACAGACGTTTTAAATTAATACCACGTCTGTCATTTAATAAAAACCGTCGTTGTTTATAATTTACAACGTCGGTATATGTATCTGTCATACACCCTGCTCAGGTTCTAACAATCTCTCTTTCTCTCTTTTAGGATGATTTGCAAAAGCAAGTCTCCGAAGGCACTCTGACTGTCTCCGGGAGCAATGATATCTTGACTCTGGCTTTGGGAACCCCGGAGCATGGTGGGAGAGTCAGAGGAGCTGGTGCTGGCGTTACCCCAACTCAGTTCTTCAATTTGCTGAAGCAGCAGAGAGTGAAATTTGGTGACAAATTGAAGGAAAGTGTGAGGGAGGCAGTCAGAGAAGAGACCTTGAGGATTGAGGCGAAGTCAAGGGAAACTATAATGGAAGCAGTCAGAGCAGAGAGGGAGACTTTGTTGGCATATATCCGTCAACTAGTTCCTAATTTTGATCCCAGCCAGATGCTCCAAACCCCAATTTCTCCAAGGACTCCAATTCCTCCAATTATTTTACCCCCTCAAGATCAAAGCCCAAAAAATCCAATGTCTGATAAGGCAAGCTGCTCTGGGGCCACTAATATCAGACCCCTAGCTTTGGAATTAGAAGATCCGAAGCCTGAAGCTGATACTGCTGCAAAAGAGAAAGAGGACACGGTAAAATCTCTGCTATTTTCTATTTCTGCTTTTTAAATTTTAAAAAGACGTCGCTCCTTTTAATAGCCGACGTTAAAATTTAAAATAACGACGGTATATACATCTGTTTCTTACAAGACACGTCGTGTTTCGTTAAATACCACGACGCTTTTATAAACCGTCGTCCATTTCATGATTTCATTAACTGTATTTATATTAGACGACCTTTCTATAGAATAGCGACGTTATAAATTCAATACAACGTCAGTATTAACTAGAAGCCGTCGTTTATATTATATACCACGTCTGTTTTTTGTGTTTAGTTAGAGTCGTTTATTTTAGTTCACACACAAACTAACTTATATTTCTTTATTAATTTCTTTAAACAGGATCTCTCAAAGCTAGACATGCCACGTCCTCTTTTAGCCTTATGCCAACATTTCCAGACCAAGTTGTTGCCTAATGGTAACGAGGCTCTAACAATTCACATGCCCAAGGAAGTGTTTGGCATTGAGCATGATACCTTCCTCTTCACTGAAGATGTTTTGCAGTTTGGTTCCATGGTTGAGATTGGAACCACAGTGATATCAGTATACATGAGGTAATTCTCCCTAATCCCATTTTGTTTGACATTTTCCTTTCTTTTAAATTAAAATCTCATTTAATTGACTTTCATATATTTAGGTTCCTATTTGACTATTTAAAAATGGCAAATATGGTAAACCTTGTTGGCCTCGTGGACCCTGGGCTAGTGAGCTCTGGAGCTGGATCAATATCAGACCGAATAAAAAACCTGTCAAACCGCCTTAATACAGCAGATGGGAATCAATTTTTCTTGGTCCCTTATAATCCAGGGTTAGTACCATTTAAAGTATTTTCCTGAGCTTCTAATATTTTTCTTTCTAATATGAATCATTATGTGCAGGGGTCATTGGGTGATGGTAATTGTGAGACCATTAACAGAGACTGCCTATTACATGAATTCACTGCCAAAACGCATGGTTGACGACGAAATGAAAAATATAGTGAATACGTAAGTTGATTTCTTCTGATTTATGATTTTTCCTATAAAGTATTTAAATAAACGACGGTTTTTACTAATACCGACGTTATTATATAATATAACGACGGGAAGATATTACCGACGTTTTAATTTAACTACCACGTCGTTTGCGTTTTATTTAAGAACTTTTTAATTTTTTCTGCTCAATTTTTTGTCATACGACGTTTTTTACTCTTACCGACGTTATAACGTTACACAACGACGGTTAGGTTTTACTGCCGTTTTAAACAAACTATAACGTCTTGGTTTAAATATTCGCCTTTATATATATAAACAACGTCAGTTATATACACTAAAATGACGTTTAATATTAATAACAACGACGGTTTATAATTAATTCATCCTGTATAAATGAATTTGTATTCATATACTACGTCGGTTAGTATAACCTTAACGACGTTGTAATATTATACAAAGGCGGATATTATTAAATATCCGCCTTTATATATTTAAACAACGTCCGTTACATACACTAAAATGACGTTTAATACTATAACAACGACGGTTTATAATTAATTCATCCTGTGTATATTCTTAAATATAGTTTCAACGTCGGTTTTTTATGTTTAAAGTCGTTGTAAAGGGATACAACGTCGGCTAAGTCATTTGTAATTTAATTGTTATTGACTTTTATATTTTATTTAAATCCATATTAAATTCATAACTATATCCAAAAATTATACTGAAAACTACCAAGCATTGGAATATTGTCTCTATCCTAAAGCTTTAAAAAATATAATTTTGGAAATATTTTTTTATTGTATTTAATTACTAATATTAATAATATATTCAAAACAAAATCCGAAAAATATACCGGCAAATTCTATGCACTGATTGAGACAATATCTTGCCCGTTAAGGCCTGAAAAATGTAATTTTAGTTTTCAAAGTTCAAATGATAACAAAATTCAAACAAATTTAGAGACAAAGCATTGTACTCCTTATACTTTACATAACATAACCCTAAGGTTTATGTGATCCATTGGTGCCCATAAATTCAAAATTATGAAATCCATATTTTAGCCTACTATTGTAGAAGGCAATGTTGTAAGGAATCCATAGCAATTTTCGGTTCATTTTTCTCGTACTTGTGTATTTTTTAAAAATTATTTTAAAATTTAGGGTTTACGGTTTAGGGTTTAGGGTTTAGGGTTTTTTGAAACGACGCCGGTTTTCTCCCGCTGTTTTTGGTCAACTACATTAACAAAGACTAATTGAATTCGGTTGACGACGTCAGTTATAAAATAGCGACGTCTTTAGTGTTTACAACGTCGGAAATTTATTATAACCGCCGTTGTAAGTAATTATTAGACGTCATTATAAGTGTTGACCGTCGTGGTTGAAAAACGCGGTACTTAAAATTTTTTGACCGCGACTTAAAATTTTCAGAATTTCCCTTTAACCCTCAAATAGTTCATTCTCTCTCTTCAACATAAATTTGTCTGAAAGTTTTCGTTCTCCAAGCTCTCTCTCAATATCCATGTAAGTACAACTCTAGTCCCTTTAATCCTAATTCTCTCAGCTATGTCTCAAGCTTTTGTTATATTCTCTCAGCTCTCTCTCAAAGCATTGGGTACGTAGATTCACCAAGATCTCTCTCAAAGCATTTGGTACGTAGATTCTCCAAGATCTCTCATTGGGTACGTAGATTCTCCAAGCTCTCTCTCAAAGCATTGGGTACGTAGATTCTCCAAGCTCTCTCTGAAGCAGTTGTTATATTCTCGCAGCTCTCTCTCAATATCCATGTAAGTACAACCCTAATCTCTTCTTAAATCCATAAATGTTTTCGTTGGTAGCTATATTAGGGTTTTGGTGTTTGCAATCTTGTAATAATTGCTCTCTGTTTGGGTTCTTTTATGTTTGTTTGGCCATGGGTTCTTGGAAAAGGAATGGGTATGGGAGATTTAAGCTGTTTTTTTTTTTAACTACGACGACGGTTGAAGGATCAAACCGTCGTCCAAATGTTTATTATACGTCGGTTGTTCATTTACTCCCGTCGTCTGCGTTTTAAGCCGCAACTGGTAGCCTAAAGACGACTGTTTCTCCATTAAACGTCGTCTTTAGGCTACCAGAACACCGTTCAAATTTCTGGGTTTGGGTATCTTAATGACGACGGTGACTATAGATGCCGTCGTCGGAATGTATATTAAACGACGATTATTTTTATAAACCGTCGTCTTTTCCATGTTTTATATTTAATTTTCATTTTGTTCTCTGCTATTTGAATGAGGTAGTGTTTCATTGCTGGTCTTTCCACTTTAATATATATATATATTTATATGAATTTGATAGAGTGTGAGATGGATAAGTCATGGATGCATGCGGATAGAAGATCGAAGGCATATGAGTTAGGGGTGGAAGGATTTTTGAATTTTGCGTTACAAAATCTTGGAAATACAACTGAGATTCGTTGTCCATGTGTCCATGTGTTCAAGACTTCTTGGCCTTAAATCTCATGATTGTCATACCTTGATGCAACAATTGCTCCCTGTGGCAATTCGTTCTGTTTTGGAGAAGCCTGCAAGGTATGCAATAACTCGATTGTGCTTCTTCTTCAATGCTTTATGTGCAAAGACGGTAGATGTTTCCAAGCTAAATAAGTTGGAAGAAGATGTAGTAGTTACTTTATGTTTGCTTGAGAAGTACTTTCCCCCTTCATTCTTTGATATCATGGTTCATCTAGTAGTACATCTTGTCAGAGAAGTTCGTCTATGTGGGCCAGTATATTTTAGATGGATGTATCCGTTTGAAAGATGTATGAAAGTGCTAAAGGGGTATGTTCAGAATCGTACTCGTCCCGAAGGTTGCATTGCTGAGCGGTATATAGCTGAAGAAGCTGTAGAGTTTTGTACCGAGCATTTATCTGATGTTAGTACAGTTGGAGTGCCTTCAAGCCAGAATATGGGAGTTTCAAAGCCATTATCAGGTTGCACAGTGGGCTTAGTTGATATGGACTTGTTGAACCAGGCACATCTATATGTCTTGGAGAATACGGAGGAAGTCCTACCTTATATCGAGTACGTATGAGTTTAATTTTTCATATATATGTAGCCATGTTAAATATTATTACTCCTTATATTTATCTTATATATAAGGGACCGTAATGCGTGTTTTTTTCGTGTCAATTGTAGGGAACATATGATCCACATCAAGACCACTTATCCGAAATTTAGAAAGAGAACAAAGTGGCTACAAGATAAGCACAATAGCACTTTCATTCAATGGCTACGTGTTAAGGTATATATGTTATTGAATGACATATTCAATTTATTATTTTAATTTTCTTTCTTTCTATATATATGTTAGATTGAATTAATATATATGTTTAATTTGTAGGTTCAAAGTGAATTTAATGGGGAAGATTATAATGGCATATCAGAAAATTTGAGATGGTTAGCAGCTGGTCCAAGCATGGTAGTGCCATCATATAGGAGCTATCTTATTAATGGTGTCAAATTTAGCACCAAGGCACAAGATGATGTGCGAACTGTCCAAAATAGTGGAGTTTATTTACTTGCACATACTATGCAAGTTGCTAGTGCCAAGGATAAAAACCCTATTGTCTCCAATATGGGTTTTTATGGGGTTATTCAAGAAATTTGGGATCTTGACTACCAAAAGTTTAGAATCCCAGTCTTGAGGTGTGATTGGATAGATAACACTTCGGGCCTTGTAGTCGACGAACTTGGATTTACCCTTGTAGATCTGAGTAAAATTGGACATAGGAATGACCAATTTGTTATGGCTTCTCAAGTCAAACAAGTATTTTATGTTGACGACCCAATGCATCGTGGTTGGTCGGTAGTGTTATCAATGCCTAATAGAGAATATAATGATGTTATTGGTGATGATGTGCTAGGTGATATTAGAATTGAGTGTGAGCCATTTTCTAGAGGGATACCAAATGTTGACACATTTGATGACCTAGTGGGTGAGTTTGGGAGTGAGAACATTAGAGATGGGTGTGAAGATATATGGATTGATTGATTGTTGTAATGTATGACATTAGTTATGCAGTTAATTGTATGACATTAATTCATAGCTCTGTATATCATTTTAATTCCGATCACATTTTCATTCTGCAAGCTTTGGGCACAACGAATCAAAAATTAAAAAATAATCGGTTAAAGCTGAAAATACGACGGTCAAGTTACAAATATCGCAAAACGAGACGTCTTAAAAACAACCAACGTCGGGTTTTCACAACCGACGTGGAATGACAACGCAATAATGCAATAAATACCGCCATTTTAAAAAGAAAACACGTCGGTTAATTATAATTCATTTCAACCGTCGTCTATTACAGTCGTCTATTATAGTCGAAAGGTCTCTTTTTATGCGTTTATGTACCAAATCGACGTCGGTTTTAGTTTTTTTGTGACGTGTACTATATTAACCACGTCGTTGTTTTTGTGTTCAAGCCGTCAAAATCATTTTCAACGTTTGTGGTGATCTAAAGGGTCGTGGTTATTGTTGTTTTTACGTCTGTTCAAATAAATATATGCCATGTTATATGTTTAAGACGTCAGTTTTTTCATTTAGTGAACGTAGTATTTATTAACCACGGCGGTTTCTAAGTTTGACACGTCGGTTTTATTTAATTTAGAGACGTTGATAAAACTATTTACGTCGGTTTTTATAGTTGTTTTTGACATTTAAAATTATTTAAACGTCTGTGTTTTAATACAACCGTCGTCTATTATAGTCGAAAGGTCTCTTTTTTATGCGTTTATGTACCAAATCGACGTCGGTTTTAGTTCTTTTGTGACGTGTACTATATTAACCACGTCGTTTTTTGTGTGTTCAAGCCGTCAAAATCATTTTCAACGTCTGTGGTGATATAAAGGGTCGTGGTTATTGTTGTTTTTACGTCTGTTCAAGTAAATATATGTCATGTTATATGTTTAAGACGTCAGTTTTTTCATTTAGTGAACGTAGTATTTATTAACCAAGACGGTTTCTAAGTTTTACACGTCGGTTTTGGTGTATTTAGAGACGTTGATAAGCATATTTACGTCGGTTTTGTAGTTGTTTTTGACATTTAACATTATTTCAACGTCTGTGTTTTACTAAAACCGTCGTCTATTATAGTCGAAAGGTCTCTTTTTTAGCTTTTATGTATGAAATCTACGTCGGTTTTAGTATTTTACTGACGTGTACTATATTAACTACGTCGGTTATTTGCCGTCGTTATTTCATGTATGAAAAGACGGCGGTCGATTTCTCGTCGGTTGTAAACCATGATACACGACGGTGGATTACCGTCGTCTAT
Source organism: Prunus kanzakura (assembly GCA_020521455.1). Lineage (NCBI taxonomy): Eukaryota > Viridiplantae > Streptophyta > Magnoliopsida > Rosales > Rosaceae > Prunus > Prunus kanzakura. The sequence continues at coordinate 3,594 of BPUM01001212.1, read as the reverse complement.
TTCGTTTTTTGTAGTAGTGGATGTTTCGTCCAAACTAACAGTGGTAATGAGAGCAACAGTATTCTCTTCACTTTCAGATTCTAACTCACTGTCACTCCATGTTGCATTCAATGCTTTAGTTTTGCTGTTTTGTTTCTTCAGTATATTGGCACATTCAGAAGCTATATGTCCATACCCTTCGCATTCAAAGCACTTGGTTCTCTCTTTAGAATTTCTCTTTTCAGTAAACCTGCGAGATTTAGAGCTTCCATCATCAAGATCAGAGTATTTATTTTTTGAATTTGTACCTGACTGAGTTTTTGAGTCATGAACTCTTGAGTTCTGGCTCTTGAAGAACTTCTTAAATTGTCGTGAGAGAAAGTCAAACTCTTCTGCATTAAATTCTTCATTTTGATGATCATCTTCCTCTTTGTTCACCACGTTGAAGGCAACACTCTTCTTCTTTTTAGGGGCTAGATGTTTCATCTCATAGGTTTGAAGAGAGCCTATGAGTTCGCTCACTTTCATGGTGTTTAGATCCCTAATCTCCTCAATGGCTGTAACCTTCGGTTGGAACCGTTGAGGCAATGATCTCAGAATCTTTTTCACGACTCTATCTTTTGAAATTTTTTCACCTAAATTTGAACAAGCATTCACAATAACACACAATTTAGCATAAAATTCAGAAAACATTTCATTATCATCCATTACCAAAGTTTCAAACTGTAGGTTGTATAATTGGAGCTTGGCGCCTTTTACTATGTCGGTTCCTTCATGAATTACCTGCAAAATATCCCAAGCTTCCTTAGAAGTATCACAACCTGAGATGTATTCAAATTGATTAGCAGAAACAGCAGTAAATAAAGCGTTTAACCCCTTTTGGTTATTGGTACTGTGTGTTACTTCTGCAGTTGTCCATTCCTCTCTGGGTTTAGGAACAGTGCGTTCTTCATCTCCTTTTCCGGTGGTTTTTGTAGGTTCAGAGAATCCATGAACCACAATATTCCAGACACGTTCATCCAGAGACCATAAAAAGGACTTCATTTTAGCCTTCCAAGCACCATAGTTGTTCCCATAAAAAAATGGTGGATGCGCAACTGAGCCTGCGGCACGCTCCATCCTGAGGTATGTCGGATCCTGCTGAGAATGTTCAGCAACCTGCTCTGATGCCAATTGAAAATACCTATAGGATGGCTTAACACACTTAAAGCGTAAAGTTTGTTTTTTTTAAGTAGTTAGGAGTATTACAATAATACAAATAAAACACGCCAAGGGGATTGATACGATGTATCAATTCTGTGCAGTTTAGAACGTAAAATCAGAGAAAAACACAGAAAGTATTTTACGTGGTAAAACCCCACCTCTGGGGAAAATCCACGGGACCTGATAGTCCAAGGCAAATCCACTATAGAACGATGATTACAAGAAGTATACAAACTTGTCCTAGACACTCTAGACAACGTACCAACTTCTTAGTAACTCAACTTCTCGCGGGATTTCTCCTTCTCTCCTTATGTTGAATCCGATTCTTGACGCGATCGATCCAAGCTCGCCGGAGGTATGAGACCTTTGCAACTTATGCAAATGAATGCAAGGACAAATCACCAAGATAATCTTACTCTTGATGATTTATCCTTATGAACAACAAAGCACAGCAACTTTCTTTTGTGTATATGAAACTCAAGAAAAATCTAAACGTTGAAAGTTCTTTTTGAATAAAAACCAAGCCTTGCTTTTTATAATGGTTTTCAAAACTGGAAACAAGATCAATTAGTTCCTAATCAACATATTAGTTTTCCAAAAGCAGACTAATTGATTTCCAATCAAAGAAGACTTTTTAATGTTTAAAACTGGAAAAAAAATTTATCAAATAAATTAAACTTTCTAAAAATAAAAAGTCCTCTTTAATCAAAATGTTAATCAGATTGTGAGATTGAAATAATGCTTGAAATACCACAATCAGAATGCATGATTGAATGAAGAATTTACCTTAGTAAACGTTGATTGACAAATCAGCCTTCAGATCATATCTTGGAATTTTGACAGCCACAATCACAACTAATTTATCATCTAAACTTAGTCTAATTTGTCTCTAGGAAATTGCCAATCACATAAACAATACTAACACCACTTAATTAGATTTAGGGTTAATTACTGTAGACGTCCTTGAACTATGGCCCCAGTTGCAATTGGGTCCGTGAACTAATTTTTGAGGCAATGAAATCCTTTAATTAGACAATCAATTGCAACTAGGTCCTACCGTCCAACTCTATCAAATTATCCGTCAAAATGAGGGGTAAAAGCGTCGTTTCGAGTCTGAAGGGCATAATGTTGTATATACCCTTCTCCTCTCAACCCTACACCTACCAACAATCACCACCCAACCTCAGCTAGCCACCACCTCCCTATAACCCAACCACCATTCGAGCCACCCAAGCCCGCCCTATCCCCAAACAACCAAATCGCTTAAGAACCAAACCAAACTCAACAACTTGACTTCACACCATACCACCGCCGTCGGCAAACAAAACGAAGAGAAAACAAACCCAGACTTCACAGCAAACCAGATTAACCCCTCCCCCAACTTGGATCTAGCCACTTCTCAACAAACCAGATTAACACCTCCCCCACCGCCACCTGACCTCCCCATGACAAAACCACCTGACTTTTAACCCCATTCCAAAGATCTGGTTTTTTTAAATTTATGTTATTTTTTTATATTTTGTTTGTAAGCTACTCAAACACTAAACAAGATCTCACCCCAGCCTATGATTTTGATGAAAGGGATGTCATAGACCTAAGGACCTTTGGCTCTTCCAACTCTAGCAACCTATGCTTTTGGTTAGAGAAATATGACTGGGCCCAAAAAGTTTGGTTGTTAAAAGCGATTTGGTTGGTTGGGGATGGGGCGGCTTGGGTAGCTGGGGTGGTGGTTGGGTTACGACGAAAAGTCGAAGATACCCCGAACAACAAGAGCACGTGACACTCACATGGTCAATCTCGACGGATTCTGTTACGGTAGGACCTAATTGCAACTGATTGTCTAATTCAAGGATTTCATTGCCTCAAAAATTAGTTCACGGACCCAATTGCAACTGGGGCCATAGTTCAAGGACGTCTACAGTAATTAACCCTTAGATTTAAAAAGTAAATTACCCATCTATGTATTGATTTGTCCCCTTGAACTTGTATCTAGCTTTCGATTTACCCCTTATACATTTTTTTTTTACATTAAGGATATAAACTTTTTTTTTTCGCCAATTTCCTCCTTGTCGTCTAAATCTGCAACATTTCATCTAATTTGCTGTTAAATATAAGGGCAAAATGGTCATTTTGTACGTTAAAAATAAAAAATTGAAATAATATTCTCTCTCTCTCTCTCTCTCTCTCTCTCTGTGCAGGAGGGTTACGGGTTAGATTATGTGGGTTGGGGGGAAGGGTTGGGGATGGGATGGGTCTGCGTCTAGGGGGCAAGGGTTGGGGGATGGGTCTCAGCTGGGGCTGGAACTGGGGCTGAGGTGGTTGTATGGTGGATCTCAAGGGTGGTTGTATGTAGAAAGAAAAACAGAGGGTGAGAGAGCGAAAGCGAGTTGGGGAAGGCAACGAGATTGGGAG